>JADDOH010005822.1:0-130932 GCA_016648135.1 Agrypnia vestita | reverse complement strand
CTCGATTCAAACTGCCTGCCCTGGTCTGTCGTGACTCGGAGCGGAGTCCCGAACCGGGTAATCCACCCCTGGTAAAATGCTCGCCCCACCGTTTCTGCCTCTTGGTCCTTGATTGGAAAAGCTTCTGGCCATCTCGTGAACCGGTCCACGCAAGTCATGCAGTACCGACATCCTTCTGACATTGGCATGATGATGATGTCGATATGGACATGTTCGAACCTGGCCGAAGTTTGAGGGAAGGTTCCTAGAGGTGCTGATACGTGCCTTGACACCTTACTGCGTTGGCACTGGAGGCAGTTACGTGCCCATTTCCTAGCGTCAGCTTTGATGGACGGCCAGACATAACGCTGTGTTATGAGCTTGACCGTCGCCTTGCTACCTGGATGAGCCAGTTGATGGACCGTATTAAAAGCTGCCTGTCGGAACTTCTGTGTGACGAAGGGCCTGGCTGTCGTCGTAGAGACGTCGCAGAAAAGGTCCGCGCTGGTGCCAGGAATTCTTACTTTCTTCAGCTGTAAAACAGATCCTTCCCGCAAAAACTTCTCCAATTCCTCATTGCCCACCTGGTCCTCAGCTAACGCTGTGTAGTCCAGGGGAGTATCTATAGTCTCTACCCTGGAGAGGGCGTCTGCGACAATGTTGTCCTTGCCCGCCACATGCCGTATGTCGGTGGTAAATTGGCTGATGTAGTCCAGATGTCGGAATTGTCTTGGCGAACACTTATCAGCTTTCTGCTGAAAGGCGTAAGTGATCGGCTTGTGATCTGTGAATATGGTAAATGTCCTGGCTTCTACCATGTGGCGAAAGTGCTTCACAGCAAGGTATATGGCCAGGAGCTCTCTGTCGTAAGCGCCGTATTTCTTTTCGGCGGCACCAAATTTTTTCGAGAAAAATGCCAGCGGTTCCCAGTTTCCATTGACGAGCTGATGGAGTGCGGCGCCGGCTGTGGTCTCGGAGGCATCGCTGATGATTGATAGCGGTGCGTCACACTTTGGGTGCGCGAGCAGCGTTGCCTGAGCAAGGGCTTCCTTACACTTTTCGAATGCTTCGATGGAATCTTGTGTCCAAGGAACGGGCTGTTTCCCTTTTTGGTTTCCTTGGAGGAAGTCGTTGAGGGGTGCTTGCGTTTCTGCGACCCGGGGCAAGAATCTACGGTAGAAGTTCAATGCCCCCAGGAACCGGCGGAGATCTTTAATTGTCTCCGGTCTTTTATAGCCCCTGATAGCTTCGACTTTCTCTGGAAGGGGGTAAGTGCCCTCGCCGGACACTAGATACCCCAGGAACTTGACTTCTGGTACTCCGAAATGGCATTTGCTGGCGTTGATGACCACACCGTATTCCTGCAGACGCTGGAACAGTATTTCGAGATGGACCATGTGCTCTTCTTTCGATGCCGAGGCAACGAGTATGTCATCGATGTATGCGTAACAGAAGTCCAGTCCCCGGGTAACTTCATCTATGAAGCGTTGAAAGGTCTGGGCTGCGTTCCGAAGCCCGAAAGACATGACAGGGAATTCGAAAAGCCCGAACGGCGTGGATATGGCCGTCTTCGGGACGTCTTCTCGTGCCACTGGAATCTGGTTATATGCCCGCACCAGGTCAATGGTGGAAAAGATCTTGGTACCTCTCAGAGACTGAGCGAAGTCCTGTATATGGCGAACAGGGTAGCGGTCAGGAATAGTCCTGGCATTCAGGCTCCGGTAGTCACCGCACAGTCGCCACTGGTCGTCTTTTTTGGGGACCATGTGTAGTGGTGAAGCCCAACAGCTCTCTGAGGGCCGGGCGATACCGAGGCGGACCAAGGCCTCAAACTCCTTCTTAGCTCGCTTGAATTTTTCGGGAGCGAGGCGTCGGGGTCGTTCAGCTACTGGAGGACCCGGGGTGGTCCTAATGTGATGGGTGGTACTATGCTGAATTTCCTTGACCGTGCCGTCCGGGCGCGTGAGATCGGAAAATTTCTGTAGGAGGACATGGTAAGAGGACGTACCTGCGACAGTCTTGATGGAGGCGACCTTGTCGGTGCTCTGTTTACCGGGTGCTGTCAGATTCGTCACCTGGTCTAGTAGCCGCCCATTCCGAACGTCGACCAGCAATCCGTACCTCGCCAGAAAATCCACTCCGATGATAGGCCTGGAGACATCGGCAATTACGAATCTCCAGGTGAAGTCGCGTCGAAGGCCCAAATTCAGGGTAAGCGTCAGGCTGCCGTAGGTGGCATGGTACTGCCATTTGCTGCCGATAGCTCATATGCCTGTTTTGCAGGGCGTCCATGGACCAGGCGCCGTGGATAGACACACAGGTCCGCACCCGTGTCCACCAGGAACTGAGTGCGGGTTATTCGGTCCGTGATGAAAAGGCGACTTACTTGATTAGGGCTGGGGATGCTGGTCGCCATCAGTTGGAGCCCTGAGCGTTTCCCTGCTCAAAAGAACAGGGGGCTTGACATTTATGGGCATTGGCTCGAAAGCGCCAATGGTACCAGCAAATGTCATGGGGTTGCGGTCCCCTAGATCGGCTTCGGGTACGTGATCTTCCAGTGCTGCGGCTTCTAGGGTGTGGACTGGAGCTTCGGGACTGGCGGTCCTGCATGCGTAGCTCCGCTATCTCTCTGCGCAACGCGGCCAGCTCCTGTTGCAGCGACTGCGTTTCAGTCTGCCCCCTCGTAGTAGTGGACACCTCATTGAGGGAGGACCTGCTGGTGTAGTCGTCAATGGCGTCGGCGAGGTTAGCCACTCTGTCTAGTGGGGTATCCTGCTGAGTGGCAAGGACCACCTGCATGCTCCGCGGAAGACGGCCCAACCACAGCGTTCTCAGAACCTCGTCGGACACTGTATTTCCCGCAAGAGTGCGTAAATGTCGGAGGAACTGGGACGGCTTGCGGTCCCCCATATCCTCAAGCTCCAAAAGCCTCCTCGTCTTCTGCTCCTGGGTGGAGCTGAGGCGCCGCGTAAGTTCACTCTTAAGGAGGGCGTAGGCTCCAGCTTCTGGTGGGGCAACGATAATATCCCGAACCTCCTGGGCGTAAGTGGGGTCCAGGGCTCCCAAGACATGACCAAATTGGTGGCGTCTACCGTTACCCCCGCCGCGTCGAAACTTTGTTCCACCATGGCGAACCACAACTCGGGGTCGTTGTGGTAGAACGGCGGAATGCGCACTGCCACGCGGCTGATTTCTGGGGGCACGGTGGCGCTGCTGGGTAGCTCTCGGAGTTCTTTGTGCGGCTGGGACATCGTGGGGATGGTTTGAGCGTGATCGTTTCACTATCGCCTTCCCGTAATGTTCGTTTACGGCCGGTATAGAGTCCTTTCGGGAGTAGTGGTACGCACTTACACACATGAGATGTAAAACACTTTGTCCATCTGCACCCCTGACGCAGTGAACGTTCTTGGCACTTCTGCAATACGCCAGGGAGTGTGTTAGTATGCGCGCACTTTCACCGTTCTTTATAAATTGTCACTGTTTACTATCTTTCATCCATTCGGCTTCCCAAATTGAAAAAAAAAACTTCATATCACGTCGGGGTCACCACTGTTGGGAATATCCGTAGGTCGATGGAATGAAAGAATGATCTGTTATTTAACGTTTATTCCTCGACCGGAGTTAGGCTCCGGGAGCAAATAAAATATACAGTGTTACAGTGTGCACATAAGTTAATTATCAATCACAAAAGAAAATAGTAAAATATCGAAAGTATAGGACAAAGAGAAATGTAAATACTACAGATATGAGACGCGGACCCAGGTTTTCTAAACAACGACCGGGCGGTACTTGAGATGAATCTAGACTGGGGGACGGCGTCATCTCATCCGATTCCCTTTGCTTACATTTGTTTACGTAACCGGCGATGTCTCCGCCGCAGACGTTGTTTATGTTAACCTAATAAAAAAAAGGGTCCCCGCTCGTAGGCAGGTAGATGGCGCGAGCCGGCTGAGCGCCGCTACAAGTGTATTGAGTGTATTATATATTATATTATTCAAATGTTCACAAAATACTCAAACATGTACTCTAATGTCACTAAATGAACATCTATTAGGGCCATCAATGACCTGTTGACGGTCTGTATGTTAAAAAATAAAAATAAAAATAATAAAAAATAATTTTTTTAAAAACTTTACTCAATTCAACGTTCACAAATTCCACCGTAAGAACATCTACACATTATCAAATTTTATGTTATATATACTTAAATATAATTTAAAAGTATCTACATGTTATTTAAATTTGAATATTAATATACGCACATGCGCTAAATATTCACTTCAGACTTGCCAACTGACTACATATTTCTAATAATAACATTCACACATTATCATTACCAGCTGTAAAATCTACGTATACTATGTCATTGGAAGGACTATAGATGTCTCTAGCATAGTCCATTCGAATATATGAAACGTATACATATATACATTTAAAATTGTTGATAATGTGTGGATGTCCTTACGATGGAATTGGGGTACGTTGAATTGTGTAACTGATCTCTTAAGTCAGCTCATACGGGTCATTAGTCCTGGACCACGCTATAAAGACTTCCATACATAGCTTCGTCTTTGTGAGACTTTTATAATTTATCTTAATTAATAATTATCCCTCTGGACAAAATCCAGTAACATACATATGTATAAGAATACTGTTCAAAATTTATTCATTCAATAAAAACTAAAATAAGATTTTCAAGCTGTGATCTGTAAAAAAAATATAAATGGTAAAAATCAAATTGATGTATTTTTCATTAAAATTAATATCATTTCTGGTATGATGTAGCAGAGATCTCTCTGTTTTTTTAATTGATTATTAACATGTTAACATAAACTATTCGTATGGGACGGATTGGACTCGGATAGTTATGTAACCTACACTCTAAAAACGTGTTAAATATAAGATAATAAAAATTTACATACCTTTTCCAACCGTGCGGATCTTCTCATATTCTTTCAGGCGATCCATTAATATTATTTATTTCAACACTCACTCACTCAAGTTTAGGCTTAAGTATTAAATATTATTATTTAAAAAAAATTGTTTACTATAAATGTGAATCTAATATGTCATATCAATAGAATTTTAACGAACGCTTCCAGTATCAACATTTTTTTAAATTCTTACTAGGCTATGTCATCCCTGTGAGATTGACCAACTCATGGATACTCATCGTTACTGCTAAGATCTCCGAAGCTTAAATTTGAAGAAAATGTGTAGTGGTCGGTATTGCCGATATCTAGGCGCAATACCGTACACTAGCTGGATACTCATCGTTACTGCTGAGATCTCCGAAGATCAAATTTGAAGAAAATGTGTAGTGGTCGGTATTGCCGATATCTAGGCGCAATACCGTACACTAGCTGGATACTCATCGTTAAGGTACAGATACACATGCTTCTTTACTGGCATGCTAATGAGCATGCCACTAATAAGCATGCCCTAACAACTGTACACACTTGCTCATTACTGGCATGCTTATTAGTGGCATGCTCATAAATAAGCATGCCCAAAGCTAACAATCAAACACACATGCTTATTAGTGGCATGCTCTTGTCATAGAATAGAGACGCTCTTGTTCAAAATGGAAACTTTGCAAACTGAAATAGAAAATTCAAGTGAACCAATAAATCAAAAAAGTTCCCCAGTTTCCATCCGCACATTTTTGATTTTAGTTTGCCTATTAATAAAGTTTCGTAAACATTATTTCTCACTATATTATTTTTACACAACGGTGACCGAGTATTCCACAGACATTCGTAATTCCTATAATAAGTCACGAAAAGTAATGTTTTATCATCTCCCCAACGCGCCATATGTTTCATTTGTCGCTGACTGAGAAGATCGCATTGATAATACTAGCCGCGAAGCCCGCGAATGACATAAGCATGCTCATAAATAAGCAAGTCTGTTCACACATGCTCCAAAGATACCCCTTCTCTATGGTGAATGACAGTGGCATGCTTATAAATCAACTGGCGGTTGATTTTTGAGCATGCCACTAGGTGGCATGCTCATTTCTAGCAATGTGCGTACACACATGCTACTAATAAGCATGCCACTGTCAAAGTCGATACTGCGCATGCTCACGTGCCACTAAAGAAGCATGTGTATCAGACGCCTTACTGCTGAGATCTCCGAAGATCAAATTTGAAAATTGCCGATATCTAGGCGCCGTTCTTAGTGGAGCTCGAATTGACGTCGAACCCCCTTTACCCTCACCCTACCTACATATAGTCGAAATCTAGCTGTCGTCGAGTATACAGCATCGTTACTTGTTGGATAAAGTTATCGTCGAACATTGAATATTTGTGTCGCATATATCGAATCTTTTCGCAAACAAAATCCCCTTTCGACAAGTTCGCAGAAGTATGCAAGTGCCGTCAAGTTCATCATCGCAGGGAAAAGTTGAAGGAGACATTCGCGTGGCGGTAAGTTTCAGCTTCCGCGTTTCCATCATTTTCCTCATTTTCGAAATAGATACAGTCCATTTTTTCTCCTCCCTCACACCCATGTTTCCGCCATCCATCCCTGTGCACAGCTAGATAAATGTTAACTACCTTTCAATTGTGTTTCGGTGATTTTTCCGGATAGACTTTTGCGGAACAGATTTTTCCATATTGATTAGTGTTTATTTTTGACATAGCCTTATCTATATAATCAAAAATATTTTTTTGTCCGGAGTAATCCAAGTCCGACATAATCAATGTCCGTTAAAATCCTGTCCGGAATAATCTGTGTCCAGAAAAATCCTGTTCGCAAAAATCCTTCAATTGTATGTCCTTCTGATACATCATTTTTTCGTTTCGAATTTCGTGTGACGATGGTCTTGAATGCTGATTGAAATTACAATCAAATTAAATTAAGAATCCTGTCGGGACTTAAACTTACCAAAAATAGAAAGAAAATCATACTACCCGATATTATAATATTCTTAGGACAACAACATTGTTATAATTGTTATCTGAACACAAAGTAGACGAGATGAATTTATAAATGTAAGGTTTTCATGAGAAATGTCAATATTTCTACCATTATAGTGGCTTTAGTTCAATATTTTGACATTTCTAATGAAGAAATTAGTAGACTATTATAGAAATGTAGACTATAGTAGAAATTGTGTGAAATAAATTGATTTTTATTGACTTTCAAATTAATATTATTTTATATAATACTCATCAAGTCAGAATTGGCGAAGTGTACAAATGTTATATACGAGTAATAGCTGTTATATACGAGTAATACGGTGAAGACCTAAATCTTTAAGATTGAGAACACTATTGAGATGTACCTATGTGCACAATATTAAATATTATGTTCCAATACAGATCATGAAAACTATTTACCAATCTTTAGCGGAATCGATAATAAGATAAGAAATAACTATCTGGGGTCCATCTTGTAAAAAATATCAAAAAATTAAAGATAATCAAAATTCGGCAATGAAATTAATGATTCATCTGAAAGTACCACTAAAGATACATCTAAACTTTTTAAGAATCAAATATCCATGCCTATTAATGCCGTATTATGGTATAAATTAGTAACAAGGTATTTTGAAGACAGTAAGTGTATATAATAAGTCATGCGAAGGATTGCTCATACCGAAGGTAACTAATAAATATGGTCAAAGGGCATTAAAATAGGTATGTAATACCAAAATTATTTGATAACACGAAATTTTATAAAAGGCACTAATAAGAAAGGCGTAAAAGAAAAATTAATGGAACTGCTAATCCTAAAAATTAATGGAACTACTAATCCAAAATCTTAATGGAACTACTACCTAATACTAATAAGAAAGATTTATAACGATTAAGTGAGGTATTATCTTGGTAATATTTTTGTTAATTTATTATGATTAATAATTTATCTTTAATTAATATAAATTAACTTTGTTTAAACCACTTATTTATTGAAAAAAATCAACATGTTTCAAAGCCAATGGCTTCTTCATCAGGAAAACAAAAATAATATTTAAAAATCGAAGTATAGATCAAAATATTAAAAAGTTATATATGGAAAATAATAATATAAAGTACCTAATTAATATGAAAATAAATTTAAAAGATAACTATTTGCAAAAAGGACCTGATTATTTATAATATTCAATTTACTATTTACACTCTTTCTTATTTCCAAAACTTCTAATTTATCAAATTGTGATTCTGTATAATTTGTATGTAAAATTTGTAAACCCTTATTAATATCAAAAGAATGACCCGTAGCCAAAAGATGGTTAGCAAATTCAGAATAATTATTACTATTTAAACACCTTAAGTGTTCTTTAATTCTAATTTCAAAATTTCTACACGTTTTTCCTATATAAAAATAATCACAATCATTACAAATTAATTTATAAACACCCGATTTTTTTAAAAATTATCCTTATCTTTATTATTTAATATGTATTTTTTAAATTTATTATTAGTATAAAAAGCTGGTTGAATAACATTTGAAATATTTTTAACTATTGAATTAGAAATTTCATTATTTATAAATATAATTTTCCTCCAATGTTTATCAGAATCACAAATTGAAGGGTAAACAAAAGATTTAAAAAAAAATTTTCTTGTACTTTTTATTTAACATAATATCAATTAATTTTTTATCATAACCATTATTAAACGCGATCTGTTTAATAATTTTTAATTCAATATTAAAATTATCAACAGATAATGGAATATTAATTAATCTATTTAACATTGAACGAAAAGTTGTCAATTTTTGAGAATATGGATGGTTAGAAGAATTGTGTATAACTATATCTGTATATGTATCTTTACGAAATATGTTAAAATCAATTTTATTATTAACAATTGAAATATTCAAATCCAAAAAATTTATGCTAGAATTTTGTATTTCTATGGTCCCGATCTCCGGGATAAGTAGATTTTTCTTTTAAAAAGGGAAAAAAAATATGATGCAATTGATCAATTATTTAATTTTTAAAAAACATTTTATTTGAATGATTCAAATTAGTCTTTTTTTATGAAGAGGAATTTCGCGCTTGCTGTGTAGCTCATCAGTTTGGTTCAGTTTAAAACTGTTTCAGGTCACATCTGTTCTATTCAGGTTGTGTAATGTAATAGATTATAGTCATTTCACGGCTGATCACTTTCAGGCGCCTGGATAGGGCCGACAAGGAGATACCATTGGAAGCTTTAAGCGTAACCCGAAGTACTAAAAGTAATTGTTATGTGCTAGCCGACTGAAACCACCTCACACTTTGTTTGAAAATACTTTCTGATTTTATTAGGTTTGTAGGAAAATAATTGCGGTTTATGATCTCCAATTCAAGTACATTTATTAGCTAATACTTAAATTAATTTTTTCAATCGCAGTGGAATACGGGTAATAGCGGTGAAGACATAAATCTCTAAGATTGAGAACGGTATATGGATGTATGAACAATATTAAATATTATGTTCCAATACAGATCATGAAAACCATTTACCAATCTTTAGCGGAATCGGTAATAAGATATGTACCTAATGACTATCTGGGGTCTTTCTCGCAAAAAAAATATAAAGCAATTAAAGGTAACTAAAATTCGGCAATGAAATCATCTGGTTATTCATCGTCGATCCCAAAACTGTGCGTACAAAATTATTTTAAATTGTTCCACCTGCTAAAATCAAACTTCGGCTATTGTTATTAATTTTGGCGACTGCGCGATGATACAAAATATCCCACAAAATTAATTTTCTTTGAAAATTTCTAAACTTAATTGATTGCCCAATAATAAAGGTACTTATTATGTAAATTTTTACCTAATGCATTATCGTGTAGGAGACCTGTGTAAGTGTAATGTCAATAGATTCAGTTTTCATATTGATTATTTGACGCCAAAGGATGTATGGATAGCTGTTCACAATGTTATCAGTAGGTATGCATCATATTGATTAAAAATTAATTTTTACAAAAAAATAGGTATAGATATCACATTGACCATAATAAGTGGATTCCACTGTAATTAATAGTTAATTTATTCCACTAGTGTTAAATTCCGTCATGTGTGTCCTGATGTTGCTAAGATCGCGAAATGAACATTCGGCAGCAGCTTTCTTTAAGTCGAAAAAGCTTTCTTTAGGTCGAAATTCTTAAACAAGAGATAATCTTTTGGTGACGTATCTTATCAGTATGTATGATGAAAAGGAAATATTTTATAGCCCAACAAGTGTAGAACAAGCTTCATAAAGATTTTTTTTTGTTTTCGTTAATTTGCTCGAAAATTTATGTAAATGCACTGACATTCCCAACTGCAAAGGCTTTCTAAATTAGCAAACACATGCGAGAAACTAACTAAGCCAATAACATAATAATGAAAAAATATTACGGAGCAGCGAATCGGTTTTAACGTAGATGAGGTCCTGTCAGTTATCTGAGGGCCAATAAGTAGCAACTGGAGAAACCATATACTTTTATGTTATTATAAAAATACTGTCGCGCGCAAGCACAGCCCTTACCGAGAAAATCGGCAGCTTCCGATAAAACTAAATTCACTCCGCACTCGCTCGACAGACGGCGCCCAGTCTTCGGAGACATGGCTTCAGTAGAACCTGCCCGGAGTGGTCTGAAACACCGCCTAGAAGCCGACAGAAAGATAAAGAGCATCTTGACAAAGTGTAAGAAGATCGGATTGGAAAATAAAGAAATTGCGGCAATTTATGCAGCTAACTGTCGAATGCAAAAGCAAAAATTTTCAATAAAGTTAAAAGCTGCCTGTGTTCTAGTGTTGTTGTTCGCATTTATTGGCGGTTATTTCTATTACACTTTTAGAGACGACGATGAGGTGAGTTTTATGGTTTGTTTATTTGAGGCAAATGTAATATTTAAAATCTATGTGTTTCAAAAATTGTAACAGATGTTCCACTGTGGGTAGGTACCTACTGGAAGAAATACGCTTAATTGAATGTTTGTACAATATTTAGATGTTCAAATTTATTATATGGATCTGAATGGGATACAGAAATGACTTAATAATACAATTTCGTATAAATATAACGTGTTTTATACATAGGATCATTACTGCAACAAAGTAACAATGCAGCTTTTAAGATGCAGTTGAAATGAATGCATAAAACATATCCATAATAATGACGTAAATTTTGTGATATTCATTTGTGAACCAATACATGTCTTTTATTAATGTCTCGATTTTCACCATCCTGAACGATTTAATTGTACTATAATCCTTATTTTATTGTTTCAACTCATTAGAAGCACAATATGGAGACATTTTTTTGGAGTACCACAATTTTTTATTTATGTTTAAATATTTTTTTTACTTAAAGTAAACACTTGGTTTAAGCCACTATATTTATCAACATGTTTCGGGGCCAACGATCCTTTATACCACGTATAAAATTTACTAAGTTACATGGGAGTAGTTTTGAGATGATGAGTTTTAAACATTCGACATGTGATATAAAATTAGTAAAAATGTTCAAATTATGAATTTAACCACTATTTAACTGTAAACAGTCACGGAGTATTCACTTACTGATTTTTATCTGGAATAGAGATGGAAAAAATATAATAAAATAATATAAAAATAAAAATAATAATTTTAGCCATTATTGCGGTGAGTTTTATCTCTAAAAGGACAATATTATATAGTGTGGAAATGCATAGTGTATTAAGTATTATTTATTCATTTATCTTGTAAACTAGTTAAATAATAAAAAAATAAATGGTTGTATCGCGTACTAATGTAATTATTCAAAAATAATATTTCCCTAATTTTTGTTAAACAAAACAAAAACACTCTAAAATGTTGAATGTACGTATATGCAAACATTTTATATTTACGTAAGAAATAAGCATAAATTATTAAATAAACATGCGAACATATCAACTGAAATATTAAAATTATTTGGCTATTGTATTAATTACTCTTGATTTTAGATAAGTGAAGATTATAAAAAAAAAAATCTCTTAATTTCCCATATTTTGTTGTTTTTAATAGATATTTGTTAAAAGATTGTGTTGAACGTATTTTCAGTGCTGGATATACATGCCCCAGATGCTAACGAAGGCCGCCAGACCTCCCGAGCCCTGCTCCATGTGCAGCCAGGTGCTTTCAGTGAAGCGAATGGCCAACCTTACTCCGGAAGAATTCGAGAACAAGTACGCTTATAGCTCCGTGCCCATCGTAGTGACAGATGCCACCACAACGTGGACAGCACTGGAGGTAATGAATGACACTAATTTTTAATATCCATCGATCCTTCAATTGGTATACTAATTTTATGCAACGCAGTATTAAACATTACGTAAATTTTTTATTTATTTATTTAAAAAAATCCTTGTTTACAAATAAATACTAATTTAACAATAAAACATAAGATAAATTACACATTTTTTGTTTTGTTTAATTTGTGGATTATGCCACTCTACTAGGCTACGCCTGTCCCAGAGTGGCGTTATAGAATACAATTATAATATTTTTTCGAGTTCGTCAGTAGTATTTATTTTCATAAGGTAGTTATTATGTATCTACAGAGTATCAAGTGGAATGTTAGTGAAAGTTGAGTTAGTCATAAGTCCAAGTGTAAATATGTGTAGAATAATTGTTTAATGTAAAAAGGGTTAAAGTTTTGTTTAAGATTATTTTTTATTTTCCTTAATTAATTTATTTATTTATATAGGTATATATTTTTATTTGAAGACATTATTATACAATTACAGTAAGTAAATTTTCAGTTGCTCTTCTACCTTTGGAGGTAAGCCAGTTGTTTGCTAAAGCTTTTATTTTATTAATTGAGTATATTCTGATTTCCGGGAAGTCTGTTTTAAATAATTTATTTCGATAATTCAGTAGGTACCATATTATGGCCCAGGCATCTAAAGCCCCGTGCCCGTGGATGACATTTAAATGAGATTTTAGACTCGAGGCTAATTCTAACTCTAACTGAGCGTACTCTTGTAGGTAGGTACATATGTATACCTATTCGTGTAAATATTCTTGAAATTTTTTTTATTCATAATTTCGGTGTATTTTTTTTCCAAAAATTATATCTTGATTATTTTTATACCAAATAGGTACATCTACCGCTTAAATTACATAAATAACTTTTTTTAGTTGAGATTTATCCTGTAAATTGCCTGCCTCTATTTGCTGGGTTCTGATTAATATTTAAAATTTAAAAAAAAAAACTAAAAAGTAACTAATCTTACATGACCGGACACATAGCTGATCTTAAGTGAGTGTAAAAGCAACGAATTAACTATGGATATTAGAACGAGAACGAAAAGATAACACTGTAAACATGGACATAAAAATTATGTATGCTTCCAAATTGTTTAACTACCTAAAAAAGTAATTCCAGACATAAAAACAAATACGAAATTAAAATTAAATAAGCAATCATCAATTGGTTACTGGCAAAAGCAAAACAAACTGAAAATTTATTAAATATCTAGAAATAAAAACAAAATACTTTAATAAAACAAAAACCAAAATACGCCTTCTTACACTTTAACATTACTACACTGTTTACCCAGCAACACATAATTACTAAATTTAATCTTCTTTATTACATATTGTTGCGTATCTGTAATAAAATATAAATATATACAAACATGATACTCAGATAAAAGTGTTGCCTAGTTAAGAAGATCCACAAAATAAAATTGCATTGTAAAAAATTAATTGCTAACAAGTTTATTATAAAATAAAAAATAATGACAAGAAATAATAAATAAAAATAAATGGAGACAGTAGACAGGGTGACAACGTGAAAGTCCAAATTTAAAATGGGTCAACCGCTGAAAAGTTTTGTGTGACTGAGAAAAAATATATTTCCTTCTCATTTGCACTATCATTGGCTGCATATAAAAAAAGACAGATGATAACAGAACGAGATGATCACACAAGAGCTTATCCCTATTATACCTAGATGTGAACATGAATATTTATGTCAGTACGCTTTCACTTCTTTCAATTTCGGCAATTGCAATTAACTTTTGGAATGGGATTTTTCAAGTTTTTCTTTTTAAAAACACACATTTAAAAAAATTTTTTTTCCTAAATCTTATAGCACGAAGTTCTAAGAGTGCTTCTTCGAAAATTCTAAAAATTGGCTGCGTTATAGCAATTTGAAGTAAGCGTGGTAGATGAATTTTAAACGAATTGTAATACATTATTCTTTTGCTTTATTTTCGAAACTCCCCTTGGAGATGATATCTCAAAAACTATTAGGCAGATACGGTTAAAATTTTACACAAAATCTTACTAAAAACATTATCTATTAGCACAAGTGCAACTTTTTTATAAATACTCCGTTTGCTCATTACGAACTATTAATTTCCATTTTATTTAGAATATAAATGAAAATTGTTTTATAACTGATCTTATTTGCATAATTTTTTTTCGATACGATTTTACATAATTTAAAAAGAAAATAAATAACTTTTTCACTCACTCAAGCCCTGGCGACGTAATTATCTCCACCAGCTGCGCGCGTCACGGGGAAGGACCTTTGCGAGGCAGTACATAACTCCGCCATTTTTAAATTTTCTAAATAATTTATTTATGAAAAATAATAACTAATTTACTCCGTAAATGATGATAATGAAACGAATTTTATATGTGTAAAAGTTTGAATGTATTTTATATGCCTTGCGATGTTTGAACCCCTTACGTCAGCAATCATTTTGTATTTTAGGAATTCGATTTTTGGTTCTTCAAAAAAGTGTACACGGAAAGCGACCTGGGAAGCGCCGCTCGAGATTGCCAGTTCTTCCCCTACAAGACGGAATTCGAAAGCCTCCATGACGCCCTTCTTATGGATGAGGAGAGAGCGAACCTTACCCAAGGATCAAAGCCATGGTGAGATTACTTTTGAAAAAATAAACACGTACGAGGAAAATATAAAGAACAGTATGAGATCGGACACGGGCTGTTAATATTTTACAAACGAATTGTCTAATATAACGTAGGCTGTCTGACTCGATTGCCAGATTATAAAAAACTTTCAGAAAGATTTCAGGGAGGCCAACGAATATTTACAAAATTGTCGAAAAAGTTCGATACACATCAGTTTCTTTAATCTTCGTTTCATGTAAAATATAATAGAAAATTCATGGAAATAGGTTACAAAAAAATATTTTATGTACTTACATACACTATTACATATACAATACAATTACTTTAATACGAAATTCAAGGGACCCAAAAAAAACATTTCGAATTATTCGGAACTCCATTAGTTCGAAATTTAGGGTACCAAAAATATGAGATGTGATTGCGAAATCGGACAAAAATTGTGAAAAAGCCGTCAATTTTGTGAAAATCGTATGAAATTTGCATATTTCAAAACATCATTTCGAAAACGCAATATGTATTTTGCTGATGTAAAGATGCTGTTGCTGTTTTCACTTTAAAAAAATTAAAATGTTTTTTCCATTTCCTCACATTTGGATGGCTTAATAGAAAATGTTTAGGGATCGCCTAAAGTCGATATCCAATTGCAATTGCTGCTAGTAACTGATTATGATTATTCTCATTAATTTATGCAAATATATTTATTTCACGAAATCGTTTTGCATTCATTGCTAAGCGAAGATGTTTTGTACTAAAAGTTATTTTGTTTTTATAAATTATGTAAAATTTTTAATTTTGTAAATTTTATAAATTTATAATTAAAAAAAAATGGGGCTAGATTCCAATTGGAATCTAATTAGATTACAATACAATTCCAATTAGATTACAATACAATACAATTCCAATGACTCCTTTACCACAGATCTCGGTCAAGTAAAGGAGATAGTGATTATCTTTTATCTAACAAACGCCGTATTCTTCTATCTTGGCACACCATTTTTGATTCGGCTACATTCATACATTTCTCATGCATGGTGAACGGTTGTTGAGGCATTTAACAGGGCCATCCTCCAATACTTGTAGTATCTGATCGTGCCAGGTCTTTCGCGGACACCCTCTATTCCTGTTGCCTTCACACGCCCCACATCTTTTCTTAACCATCCTTTCCCCGCTCATACGTTCTACATGACCAAACCATCTCAGCATTAATTTCTTTATTTTATCTACCAAACTGCAGCCAGAATTACATTAATTTATAATTTGCCTTTTATGTAACACTACGTTTGATATAGTTCAAGAATGTTCTGGTTGGAGAACGTTCTAGAATATTCCCGAAAGTTCTATAAGGTTCTAAACAAACAAACAGGTTGTGTCGGTGTGTCTTTCTTTCTTGAAAGTTCTATGACGATCCAAACAGTGTACTAAAAATCTACGCGTGCGAAGCCGCGCGGGCACAGCTAGTAAATAAAATAAAATAAATACGCCAGCTTAGCTTGTTTTTATTAATCTACATTTTTGCGTAATGAAAACATTGATTTCAAATGGCGAACAAGTTAAAAATGATGTGAAAATACCCAGGTACATCGGCTGGAGCAACTGCCACGACAACGTAGCGCGAGTCCTGCGGCAGCACTACGGCCGGCCATACTTCCTGCCCGACTCTGCGGAGAACAACGCGGTGGACTGGATCTTCATGGGCGGCCCGGGAGATGGAGCCCAGATGCATGTAGGTTCTTGGACAATAAAAAAATTGAGCGAGTTTTACACAAGTTGCAAATAACGTGCAACATCTATTTTCAGTAACGAGTCGGTAAAGAAGTCTGCGGCTCGAGTAAGCAGGTTGGACGAGTCGGTAAAGAAGTCTGCGACTTCCCTTGAACCGGGCGTAAAGAGGTTGCACATAAAATATTTCAAAATAATCTATTTATTCATACTCGCAGAGAAAAACTTGAAATCGTGTGAAAAAATGGTTTTGAACCAAAAAGATAAGTAGGTACCATTAAACATAGATGTGAATATATATATCGCATAAAACAGTTTTATTTTTGGAAAGTATATGACAAATGAACAGTTGATTTTATTAAAAATTTTCCTTAACAGGTATTATTAAATAGCTTCATTTAGGATAAAATTCTTTTACAACCAATTTTTTTTGTCAAAATCAATAATATATATTTTTTACATTATGATGATACATTACATCAAAGTTGAATCTGCCAAATAAAATTAATAAAAATTCACGAAATTACGAGTTCGGACTAGTCGGTAAAAAAGTCTGCGGCTTCCCATAAACCGAATCTAAAGATTTTACACAACAATATATAAAATAATATCCGTACTATACTAAACATTGTAATACCGACGCCTAAAAATGAAATGTACGAAAGTAGACGTTGAAAAATATTTTAAGTTCTAAATCTATAAGCTTGTTTCAAAGTTCACCATGTGTAACTATTTTTCAATTAAAATTCAATATTCGCCGTATAATTTTGTATTCAGAATGTTAAAATTAATAACTAACTAGCTATACAGGGCGTCTCATAGCTAGTAGCAAAAACTTTACAGGTGGATTCCTGCCTCTATAACGAGTAGAAAATGTTGAAACAACCACGACCTAATATCAATTGTTACGGGGATATGCAAGATTTTGAATATTTCTGTCTTATTTTGTGCAATAGCATTTAAGCTTGAATGTGCCCACTGCACGCTCCTGGTAAAAGGCGTATTGTTCTACGATACATAATAATTGAATACGAGCCGCAAACGTGAGCAGGTGGACAACGTGGTGCACCCCTCCTGGCAGGCGCAGCTGCGGGGGAGGAAGCGCTGGCTGCTGGCGCCGCCCCCCGAGTGCCTGTACTCCTGCAGCTCCCTGGAGGTCACCGTGCAGCCCGGGGAGATCAGTGAGTACTCAAACAGTGTTAACGCCGCCGCCGTACAGTGCCATACACATACACCACCAAAATATATAGACATTTTATTTTTTAATAAACAGACCGTTAACAGGTCATTATTGACCCTAATAGATGACCCTAGACTGATATTAGAGTACAAAGTATAAATATTTTATGAATATTGTAGACGTCTCATAGAGACGAAGCAATTTTTTTATATGGTAAAGTAAGTATTCGATTGTTTTGGGTATTTATAGAGCTTACGATCCATCGTATGGCTGACTTAAGCCATCACTTTACACAAAACCAAAATCGACGTCAAAAATGACCAACGGCCGTATTCCGAAAATAGCAATATTGGGATCTTAAGAACCTAACCTAACCTCACCCAACACTTAATAGACGAGAATAGAATTTAAAAATAAACGAGACGTAGGTATACGTCGGTGATTGTTTCTTTCAGAGTTTCTACGAGAGAAAGAAATACATGACGGTTAACCGTCAAATGTGAAAATATAAATCCAACGCGACAAAGACAATTTTGCCATAATTTTACATCAGGACACTATGGGAGAAGAAATTAATAAGTGCATATGAAATAATATTTTTTTCTATAGGCTTTAAATACAGAATAAGTCCTTATTACTGTTATTTAAGTCGAAACATGAGAATTGTGAGGTTACGTTTGCGATAGGTACTTTGGTAATCCGTTTGAAGATCTGTCTGACCAGACCGCCCGGATAAGAACCCGTTGACAAGCCGTTAAGAAGCCGTTTACAAAATTTGTTTTATTATCATTAATATGGAAAAAAATGGTTAATATTTTTCATTAACAAATTATTTTGAAAGTTTCAAAATGGCGGAGTCGTTTGCTAACCCGCAAAGCTCCAACTCCGCGACGCGCGCAGATGGTGGAGATAATAGTATCGCCAAGATTTGAGTGGAATGAAAAAGTTATTTATTTTCTTGTTAATATTTCCATTCAAAATGGGTTACAACTTAAACCTAAAAATCTTATTTTTAAAACTACACAATAATAAATTATTAATGATATTCTTTGGAATCCTTATAAATATCTAAAAGAATACAATACCCAAAGAAAATAAAATAAGAATGTGTAAAAAGACAGTCAAAATTAGAAAAAAATAATTTTTCCTTGGACAATCGTCAATACGATACGCTTACTTCATTCTACTTGCACCACTTCTGTCAGTCAGGCGCATATGAGTCATGAGTCGTCAAAATACTACGGTTTCTTATAAATGACGAAAATTTTAGTAGACATCTTCATATCATAGACATATGATGTTCTGTCTATAATATAGATAACATATATACATCATAGATATATTAAATAAGTTGTGCGCTAAATTTAAACGACAACGAGTTTTGAGAAAAACGCATAAGAATATTGAAATTCGTTTGAAAAATTCACCTACCACAATAGCTTCTAATTGCTGCAACGCAGCCAATTATTAGAATTTTTGGTCGAGTGATAATTAGATTATTTTTACAACTTCCAGCTATAAGATTAAGAATAAAAAAAGACTTTTGAAAATGTCAATGTGGTTTAAAACCTTTAAAAATCCCATGTTGCTATAACTTATCCAATATTTGAAAATTTTGAATGAGTAATGACTATAAATTATTATGATTAATTATTCTTAGAACTTCAAGCTATAAGAGTAAAAAAAAAGTTTTTTTTAATGTCAAGGTGGTGTACCTAAACCTTATTTAAAAAAAACATACATTATATGAACCACTTTGATTAATTTAGAGCCTGTCCAGATGGGGCGTCTTACGCGCGAGTGCACCCGCGCGGGTGCACTCGCTCTTAACGTTGATAGGTTTTGATAGTACTGTCGCTTCCTCAGCGATTTTTTTACCTTTATACACGAATAAAGTATTAGATAAAACTAATAAAAAATGAGAACTCGTTTAGTTTATTCAACATATAGTACTATATAGTTATCCAGATTAAGTTGCTATAATATTATGCTAATAATTGCTATATAGTTGTTGATAAAAGTTGCTTTAGAAAAATTTAAGGGTGCTTTGTATCTGAATATTTAGATAGCGTAATGAATAAATAAGAAACAGTTTATCTCTGACTTATTCATAACGAAATATGTCGTCGGTACCTGATGCTAGTGAATGTGGCGACTTCATTCAATATGACCTGAGCTTTTCGAATCTAAACCGTTATTATTTTATATGAAAACAATCAACGCCACATTTAAAAATATTGTGAATAAAAGATGTCGCATTAAATATTTTTTATTTACAAATCTAACCTAATTTAACATAACCTAAACTAACTAATTAAACATACTGGTTTAAAAAAATATTACTGTAATTTTATTATTTGAACTTTTATACAAAATTACTGGCATTCATTCTACAATATGTCAATAAAAATACTGGCAAAATAAATAAATACGATATTATATTTTGCGATTTTAGCTAGTAAAACTCATTTTCACAAATTCTTTATACTTTTATAATAAAATCAATTTTATAATAAAATTTCAAGATTATTTTTTGACTTTTACATATCATTACAATCACTATGTACGAGTATATTTTGACTTTTACACAAATATCTTATCAGTTTTTAAAATGTTTTATTTATTTTCAGTTGTGCTCGATACGAACCGCTGGTACCACAAGACGGAAGTGCTGCCCGGGGAACTTAGCATCACGATTGGAGCAGAATACGATTAATAAATTAACCCGCCTATTTATTAAAATCATAAATACAAATATACAACTTTAAAGAATTAACTTTTGGTTTTAAATATAGCTAGCACCTATAATATTAAAAGGAACCCAATCGGTCCTTTGTTTTATATACTTCAAATTCGTTATTTTACAAAACAGTGC
Source organism: Agrypnia vestita (assembly GCA_016648135.1). NCBI lineage: Eukaryota > Metazoa > Arthropoda > Insecta > Trichoptera > Phryganeidae > Agrypnia > Agrypnia vestita. The sequence continues at coordinate 110,346 of JADDOH010005822.1, read as the reverse complement.
CAAATTCATTATTAGTATTTTTAACTGCGTTAAGTTAATTAAAATACTTATATATTTATACTTTTCCAACACAAAAACGTATTTATTTAATTTCATTTAAGTTATAAAATCTGCAGTTTCACTAAAAGAATGACGCTATATTACGCTATCGTCGTATTGCATCGGTGCAATAATCAAACTGAATTAAAATAATTGCATCCGATAGTGCAGTGACGATTTTTTGCAGAAAAACCATCGTAACTTAGAATTTATTGATTTTTTAAAAAATATATTTTACTCAAAATATTACTTAAAATATATTATATCGAAAAATCATTACTGGTATAAAACTTACTGTATAAATATGTCTAACATATCTGAATTTGATTTTAGATTATTTAATTAAAACAGGTAACAAAAAATAGCGGATTTTTTAAAAGTATTAACTAATATTATTTTGGACCTTGTAGTCAAGTGTCAGCATATTCGACTCAAATAAAAATATTTTATGTATTATAAATATAAATATATTATAAATAGTTATCTTGTAAATTTATTTTCATGTTAAGTAGTTACCTTATTACTATTCATTTTCCATATATAATTTTTTTAATATTGTGAGTGTCTATACTTCGATTTTTGAATTTAATTTGTTAGTATACAATTGTATCCTGACGAAGGGGCCATGTGCTCTGAAACATATTGATATTTTTCAATACGAAGGTGGTGAAAACTAAGTTCATTTTTATTAATTATATTAATAATGTCACCACAAATTTATTTTGCTGTTGTTGAAGACATTTTTATTTATTTATTTATTTATGTTCGCCTTGGCATTTCATGTACAAAATTAACTTCACCGCTGTAGTCAGTTTCTTGAAACATAAATAAAATAATTCAGTAACATTGTTGAAGAAATTTTTATTTATTTATTTATTTATGTTCGCCTTGGCATTTCATGTACAAAATTAACTACACCACTGTAGTCAGTTTCTTGAAACATAAATAGAACAATTTAGTAACATGGTATGGTTATACGAGTACATATGGTAAATCGCTTAGCTATCTCACAATGTCAACAAAAATTTACTATAAATTACTAACAAATAACGTGTTAAAATTATTTTACACTTTGAGCAGTTAATTATTTTTGTAATAAGTATATATTTTTATAGTTAGGGTGTTTTCCATTTGAACTCACTATATTCTGTTTTCAATTCGTTGCCATAGTTACTAACACACAATGTATCTAAACGATGTATCATGAAAAGTAACGACCTTTACGTGATGCATGTAGCATTTTCATTTGAAAATAAAATAGTCATATAATCTTTTCTAAATGTACGAGTACCTACCTGATTTAAAAAAATGTTACCTCTACATGCATGCATAGTGCAGATCACTAGTGGATTTATCGCCAATTCTGTCTCTATCTTTTTAAATTAATTTGTAGCCTGCCGTTCTTCTGATATTGTCGCTTCATCGGCCTTGGGGACGGCCAACATTATTTCTGTCATGTCACGCAAGCCCTTTATTTCAGGAATTTTCTCTCACAACTTTCATCATCTCTTTGACACAAAGTCCATCTTATCGGCATTTGAGAATATGGTAAGCATACACAAAATTATGCTACTTATAATTTTTTTATTTTTTTATTTTTTATTTTGGGAATCTCAAGAGTATACAATTTATTATAATAATACATAACGTATTGGGTAAATTCGTAGACCAATTATAGAGATCCACGGCATAAAATGTTAAATCAAGCAATAAAGAGAACATATATTAAATAGAGGGATGGGAGTGGGAGTTAGAGGGGGAAGTGGAGTGAGGTGTATGGGATTGTGGCTGAGTGGAGTGCGTATGTATTCTGTGCGTGACGTTGTATACAGATATGGGGGTATGTGTAAAGAGTGATGAGAGTTTGGCTGTGGTGTGTGTATGATGATGGTCGGTCTCAGTTAATCCAGTGAAGATATAGAAACTAGTAATATAATATAATGATTCATGGGTTCCTCTGGAGTGGAGTCACATTTCTACGGATTATATTTAACTCATAAAAAAGAATGAATACTAAAAGTTACTGTAATGATAATTCAACTTTTTACAAAAAATATGTCAGAAATATTGAAAAAAAAAATTCAAACTTTGATTTGCATATCTCCATAACTATTGATATTAGGTCATGGTTGATTGAACATTTTAGACTCATAAAATAGGCAGGAATCTACCAGGAAAATTTCTGCTGCTAGCTCTGGTACACCCTGTATATTTACTCTGGTCAACGATAATAGAATACAAATCAGCCTAATTAATCTCAGTATAACAAATAGCTTTATATTAGTAACACACAATATAGACGTTACGTATGCGTAAAGTTTATATAAGATATATCAAGACGTCAAAAATGACAAAATGTGCAATTTTATATCTGTGGGCGAAAGGAATAACAGAATGAGTCAACAAAATCAAATTTTGGGTCAAGTATACACATTTTTTTTTTTGGATACATATCTGGAAAGGAAAAATTAGATGAGTCAGAAAATTAAATGCGATTATTTTTTGAGTAAGGAAAAATGACATGATTAATTATTTGAAAAATTTAACAAGAAACAACGACGTCAGTCAACTTGGTTCGAAGTTTTTGTAAAATAAAAACAAAACTAATTGTGTGTAAATAAGATGAAAATAATAAAGGCTTAAAGAGATATTTTATAAACAAATTTCCATATTTTGAGGCTTTAAGAGATATTTTCTAAAGAAATTTCCATTGCGTTGCTCCTTTCGCACACAGATATAACAGCAGTAAAGACATCTCCCTTATTCCCATTATATGAACGTCGTTATGATAATATAGACGGCACGTTCGCGTAATTACTATGACAAGTGTTAAGAAAACTGTCAAACGTCAAAATTGACGAAGCGACAATGTTATATAATAGCGGTAAAGACATGATTTTTACGTTATATTGCTGTCTTCAGAATAGCTCGATTATGTTTGTACGATTATGTCCTGAAGATTGGGGTAATTTAAGAAGTCAGTATTCCTTGTTTTTTTGTCCTTCGAAATCAAAACATCATCATCAAAATCAGGCTGTACGATAGCGTTAAAAAGCTTCGCCTACGGTGCGGTGTAGGCAAAATATTTAAGTATGGCCTGGCACCGCTATACAATTTGCCTACACCGTAGGCGTAGCAGTGGAACTGTCCGAATGTATTTCGTTTCTGTCGTATTCTGTATTTACCGGTACTAAATTAATTAAAATATTAAAATTTCTTTCTTTGCGTGTTATTAGAATGTTATAAAATGTGCTTGTTTATTATTCCCATAACCTAATAATGTAAAAGATGTGTATATATATATATATATATATATATATATATATATATAATATATATATATATATTATAAAAGTTTACGTATAGTCGGCCAACGAACTGAAGGCGAGCGTTAAGAATGCAGTTGCGTAAGGAATGTGCGTGATGATTGACTTAGGACCGGTTGTTTCAAGTTGGATTAAAGTAAGCGTTCGTTTAAAGCATAGATATTTACGAAAACGGATCGTCTGATTGGTGGAGAACGCAAAAAGCTATGCTTTGAACGAACGCTTACTTTAATCCAACTTGAAAACTTATGTTGTGTGGTGTGAATCACTACGCCCGCTAGAATTCGTGGAATCGATGTAGGTATGTACAGCACTAGATAGGGGTGGCTAGCAGGTAGAGAGACGCGCGGGAGGATAAGACCCCTTCTCACCGCACTTCAGTCCCCGCTCCCCTTTAGCTCGTTGGCTTACTATAAATGATAGTATTAACAGTTATCATATAATGTTTTGAATATTAATAATTTCTTACTATTTTCAAACATCGAGCTAAGTGCTTAGGTATAGTGCGAAAATAAGATTAATTGAACATTTTGTCACAAGATAGGCACAAAGAATTACACGTAATCTATGATTTTACAACACTTTGCACCTTTTATACTAAAATTGGAAGACACTAGAAGCTAAAATACATAGTTCATATGTATCTGGAATCGACTGGGCCATTCTCATAAACTCTGGAAACATCGAGAAAATGTCATTATCTATAAAAAGAGATCGACCGGCTACTGCACACATTGTGTGTGGGAGCTGACTAGTATGTATGATTTCAACGATAGTAGGTACATCAAGAAAATACCTACAGACAAGCGAGAAGTTTTCTAGTGCGAACCTGAGTGATTTGACTAACGTGCATCAGTATATGAGAGACAAGTTATTTAGGACTGATAATTAGTGCGAATTACGAAATTCGATAAAAGTGCAGCGAAGATTCTAGAAACATTTAGTGAGAATTTAAATCCTATTAAATTCGTGTCCAGTAACTTTGTGTCATAAATAAAAGTTTTAATAGTTTTTGGTATTTCATTTGCCTACCACAGCCATGATCCCGTGACAATATGAATTATACTAACTTGTTTGTAGTTCGGGAAGAATTTTTTTGAATCGCCATCACTTGATGACAAAACAAGTACATCGAAAATTTTATGGTATTATTTTAAGACCTGTAGATTTATTGTTTTCTTTATCTTGGACAGAAGTGTTGTAGATTGTATTGCTATTTTTATTAAATAATAAAGGAGATTGTGGATTGCCCAGGTTAGGCGAACATGATTAATTATCGTATACCCTCCATTTCATGTAGATGTTTCTCGTTCTAATTTTATGAACAACTCATGTATCCAAATATTGCACAAGATTGGTAACAAATTTAATTCTGTGGATTTTTTTGGTATAAGTTGGCACTGTTGTTCTTAAAAAACAAGTGCGCAACGCAAATGCTAATATAAGTATCTTTAACCTTAATATTGTTGGTCATTTTGTTTTATTTACCTTGGCTGCTACATTTCAATTTTTTTCTCTTGAGCTTTGTATTACGTACGTAATGATTTTCTTTCTTTCTTTATGTATTAAATAATTATTACTTTATCTCCAATTATTAACTTATATTTTATTTTAACACATTTAAAATACAATGTTTATTGCACTATTATTTTTGTAAATTCCATGTATTTTATTTTTTTCTAAAGGCGTATACTCGTAAATAAATAAATAAATAAGTGAATTTATTGTAAAAAAAAGCTGTAGTCGAGTATTTCATGAAAATAATGCTTATAAATGTGATCAGTGTTTGCAAGTTAAATGATGTATTAAAAATTTTGATTAAAAAAATAAAAAATCAATCGTAAAAAATAAGTTTTTTTATAATAAAAAACTATATTTATTCCATAGAAATGATATAATTGATACAAGAGGCGTTGATAGCGAAATGCATAAAATGTACACGTTTAAGTCGACAATAAAATTTCAACAGCGTTACACACTTAAAAATCCTTACGAACTAAGTAGCAGCAGTAAAATATCACATTTCTTTTGTAAATCATCCTTGTAAATACTTCCATCCGATACAAAAGCGGTAAAAAATGTAAGTAAAAGCCAGAGTGTGTGATCTTCGGGGCACTAACAGGTGCACCTGGACAGCCAGGCGGAGTAGGACTGCGCGTCGGCCTTCTGCAGCCGGATGTTGTTCGCCAGATCTCTTTCTCGCTCGGATGATTCGAAAGCATCCACCTGAAATATTGCAATTATTATTGTCGCCACCTTTTATTTTTTATTCAACATTCCCAGGGACCGGCCAACCGCGGGCCATCTTCGTTGTTATGATATTAAAAAATTAATTTATTATTTAAAAATAATCGTATTTCAATAAGTGATGTTTATGTTGTAAAATTACCCTATTTTCCCTTTGTTCCCTGATTTTCCTAGCTAAATTTATAAAACATTCTTCTATATTCACATTTTCTTTGCAAGATACTTCAAAAAATGGCATCTCAAAATCAGCCGCAATCTGTAATAACACAAAAATAATAAATGTTTACAGATGACACAATATCATAACAGTATTCTATATATCTAAGAAATATATAAAATTATAAGATAAAAATAACTATTATATATAATACCTACTCAAAAAATTGTCTACAGCAAAAGAAATCTAATTAAAAACAGGACTCAGGTGAACTTTCTTAAGTGACCATTACACTGTTAATAAGTACTTACATAAAAATTCACTCGAAAATCAATGATTATTTTTGCAACTCTTTTTCACGGGACATTAATAAAATTCTAATAAATGTAGGTGTTATCAAGATTCGAGGATGTATCATACCTTATCTCCTCTCTCTTTGTCTACCGCTCTTTGTGTCCCAACGACTTCACATTTATTCCCGGCCAGGACTTTCACGACGTCTGGAGATGCATTCTAGAAACCAATTAAAAATATATTCATTTATGTTCGCTTATTTTCACCGTTCAACTAAAATCGCCGCAAGAACACGACAGCATGTACCTCCTGTATGTTTCGTAGCCAGTAAGATAAATGATTGAAGGACTCGAGACTAGTGACGTCATACATAACAAGGATGCCCATAGCTCCTCGGTAATATGCAGTTGTCAAAGTGCGGAATCTTTCTTGTCCGGCTGTATCCCATATTTGTAATTTTATTGGAACTCCGTCCAGATTAATTATCTTCTGTTTGAAATCAATACCTGCTCAAAAAAAGTACAGTTAAAAAAGTGACATATTTTGAAAATATTTCGTATTGACATTTCATTTCTTTTTTACAAAATATTTTTTGGCTAAACATAAATAAAATATTCATACCTATGGTCGAAATATATGTGTCGTAATAGCGCTCATCGCAATATCTGTGCACAATACACGTTTTCCCTACATTTGAATCGCCCAAAACTAATATTTTATACGTTGCAGCGAAATCGACTGCCATCTTTACTATACGCCCGATGTTATCTTTTATATCGCTTTTCTCACCTATATGAAACAGTTTCAGTATTGCCATATGCATGAGAAAATCGTTAGATTTTATTTAAAAAAAAAACAAATAAAATAATTCTTAAACACTACAACCAAGTTTTAAAACACTGATAAGAATAAATCATCAAAAATTGTGTATTTACACTCTCTAATTAACACACATAAATAAACCTAAATAACAAACTTATTCTTTCTTAAATGGGGAGTCCTAGCTTTATAGCCGAACATAAAATAGTCAAAAGATGTATGATAAAGATAAGATTTGTTTGATATTCTAAATAGTATATTTAAAAATTCCATTGACAGATACGCTACAAGTCTTACTTGAATTTTAAAACATTTTTGATTTCTAGCAATACCATACGACGCCAAAATCGATCGTCGCGACGCTTGCGCCTTTAGCTAAACGAATGAATACGCAATACGCGCGCAAAGCAAAGTGACTATTGTCGGAAGGGTTCGTTTTGATGGCAATAGGAAGGAAATTGTAAAATACGCTTTGTATCTTTTTTACACTTGGCCAACTTGTCTTTTTTGTTCTACATAATACACCAGTTGCTTTTGTCCCATGTTCCCTGGGCAATCAGCTGATTTTACTTTCTTTGGAATGTCTAACTGGTACCTACCTTTACGCAAATGTTTGTTATGATCAAATAATGATTATAATATAGATTTTCGTCAATGATGATCTAATCATCAAATTTGTGACCGCACGCAAGACAAGTTCAATCACATTTCTTTGATTGGCGATATTGTTTTGAGCAAAATAACATTTAAGGAAATTATTAAAAATTCTGTAGGTACCTATACATATTATATGAATAAATATTAAGTAGTGAATATATTAATAATTCAATAAATAATAATTTTATACCAACTCAAAAAGTAACATGAGACTAAAGATTAAGTAAATATAACATTCAACCACTCTGGGAGTCTAGAATGTACGTAGAAATTGGGTGATTTTTTAAAGGAGGTGATTAACTATTTTTATTTAATTTTGTTGCCATTTATTAAGATATATATTAAACAATTATTATTGGCAATTTTTTGAAAAAAAAAATGGTCGCGTGATGTCCATTCACGTGGAGCTCCTCCGCCGTGAATAAGATGCAACATTATCCGGCGCACGTTTGTTCGAGACGGAAAATAAGGTCCTATATGTATTTAGAAATGAAATATATTAAGATTTAATATATCCAATTTCTAGTCGAAAAGTTATTTCATACTTGATCGTATTTACCAAAATTTATCATTCAATTCATAACTTGAGAATATTCTTTTTATTACTATGAGTTTTAACGATAGTCATGTTAAAATTAAATTTTGTTTAGGTAGGTACAAGACAACTATATAAAGTAGGAAATATTTGAACACACGAGAGACGTCATTGATTGATCGAGATTTATTAACATTCTTAGAGAATCGATGTCATTTAAATATTCAAAAAAACCACAGACCATCAAAACAAATGTAGATATTACATTATTCTAGGCGATTCAAACAATGAAAACAAGGTTGTTGCCGTTTTGTGAAACGATATCACGAAATAAAATATTCTGTTGTTTTTGAGAGTTGTTACTAAATAAATACTTATGTATCTATTGTACCTACATATATTTAATTTCATTTTTATTTTTGCCAGCAAGGCGTTTGACGTGTGACGATTCGCAACTGTGGTAGGTACCTAATATTATGAAAGTCAATGCATATTATGTCAATGAAAAAATGTAAAGAACAAATAGCACCCCTAGCTTAAACTATGACATGTTAAATGACATTCTGAGATAATCGTGCCATATTCTGAAAATAGCTATTTCGGTATCTTGATAGTTATTGGATAACATTGCAACGCCATCAATTTTGACAGGTTTGGAATAAATGAATTCAACCAATCAGAAAGCTCCAAAACGTAAACAAACGTTAAGTTATCACAAATTGCGAAAAAAGATTGCTATTTTCAGAATACGACCGAATTGAAAGATTCGAATTCAAAGATAATAAACCATTGAATTATTCTTGTTTTGCACCGAAAATTGTATTATTAATGTAATACTTTATAATGTAAAATATGAGAAGGAAATTGTACTTTTTTGGAAATTATAATTTTCGTCAAGCGATTTTGAGATAACTCATCATGTGCATTATTACTATACCTACGTAAAGCAACTATAACTAGATGAAATTTCTTTAAGGGAGCATTTGAAAATAATAAATAAAACATTACTTTTAAAATATTTTCTTTTATAAAATACTGGATATCCAAGTATGCATCTATTTTTTCCAATAGAAAGAAACCATCTAGAAGAATTTTCAACTGCAAATACTTACCTATTAACTACCTACGTTTGGAAAAAACGCTTCTGAAAAATTTATCTGGTAGGTATATATCTCAGCTAAGTTCGTTAACTAGCCTGATCATTTAACTTGCTTCAATAATTCGTTAACTCTGTTGATTAATATTGGGATTACAGAAAAAATAATGGAAATGTAAGAAAATATGGTAAAATACTCGCTCTATGGAAATAGGACTAAGTAACTTAGAGGGGGGCTACACGGTAATCGAGGGCGGAATAATTTTTTTTTTTAATTATATAAAATACATAAATGTTGTCTTTATTAAAACAAATTTATAATTGTTACATTAATATCACAGGAATGTGTTTTTGTCATATTAGCTGTAACTGGGATCAGCGGCAAAGATAGTGGTTGGCGCAGTAGGTAGGTATACCTGTTTAAAACTTGAATAATTAAAAGTTTTTAACTTTAAGTATTTTTAATTATTAAGGGTGTTGAAGAAATATGACGTGTTTTTCGCCGGGTCCTAAACAATAAAGCCATGTATTCACTAGGGGACAAATTATCTCTCAACATCACGCGCGGCATAGAGTCTACGTGACGTAGCAACGTCGCGCACTGTTCCGCGACGTCGCGCACAACATAGCGGGGCATTCCTACGTGCCGCGGAAACGTTGCCATGCGCACGGTACGATTACGCGCAGATATGATTATAGAATAAAAACCAGTAAAACCGCGTTAATTCGAATTTTTTAAATTTCATTGTAAGCAGATTAACCCCGATATTTCGAAAATCCTGGTAATTCGTAATTCGAAATAATTGTTAGTCCCTTGCGCCATAAACAATTTAGTTCACATACCTAATTCGAAATTTGATAAAATTTATAAAATTATTTCGATTTTTTCCACGAGAACACATTTGTCAATATCGGGTAGGTACTTTAATAATAGAAATGTCGCGGTCTTTATATTAGTATGATAAATATGCATTATCGAAATAAATGATTTCTTTAAATATACAAAAATACAGACGTTTTTCACAAAATTTTCACGAAACTTTTATTTTTTTGTACTTTAAATTTCGAATTAACAGGTTTCCGCGTAATTCGCGATGTTCTTTTGGTTCCCTTGACTTTCGAATTAAAAGGCCCCAGCACACGAATTTCGTATTTGCTCTCGATTTTGTTAAATTTAACATAAACTTATTAAATCACTTTGCAAAACCCATAGCCAAACAGGCATTTCCTTATAAAAATATGAACAACTATATTGTTATAATATCAAAAAAATTATAACTCAAAAACACTATTTTAGTTTTCATGCAATTTAATTATCTTTGGTACACTTAATCTCATACATTTTCAAATAAAGACGAAATATTTTATTTAGAAATTGATTTATATAGTTTGTAAAAGAAGTGGCGCTATTCAGACATTAATATTTTTCGACAAGTTGTTAAATATATCGTTTTAAAAATGACAAAAATTAAACGTTTTTTTTCCTATACTGCAGTATCCATAAAAACATTAAAACATTGATTATTTTAAATAAATTTTACATGCGTACCAAGAAAATTTCACTTTCATTAATATAAAAGTATTCCAAAAATTATAGATCATACTCAAGAATTCGAATTAATTAAATCGTATAGTCTGTTATGGACGTGCGCGGCGCGCCCGCGCATTTCAGACTATACGATTTAATTAATTCGACGTCTTTAGTATGAGGTATAATTTTTTGAAAATTTTTATATTAATGACAGTGAAATTTTCTTAGTACGCATGTAAAATTTAATTAAAATAATCAATGTTTTAATGGTTTTATGGATACTGCAATATAGGAAAAAAGTTTAATTTTTGTCTTTTTTAAAACGATATATTTAACAACTTGTCGAAAAATATTAATGTCTCAATAGCACCATTTCTTTTTCAAACTTTATGCAATCAACTTATAAATAAAATATATGGTCTTTATTTGAAAATATACGAGATTAGTGTACCAAAGATAACTCTATTGCATGAAAACTAAAATAGTGTTTTGGGGTTATAATTTTTTTGATGTTACAACAATATATTTGTTCATATTTTTTTTAAGGAAATGCTTCATGAGTAAATGGATCTATCATAATAAAATTGATTAAAAGCCTGTTTGGCTATGGGTTTTGAAAAATGATTCAATAAGTTTACGTTAAATTTAGCAAAATCGAGAGTCAATACGAAAATCGTGTACTGGGGCCTCTTAACGAGGTTCTACTGTGTGTATGGATAATGCGCTACTTATTCGTACTTGGACGCATTTAAAATTGATTTTCACTTTATTAACCCTTTGGTTCGATTTTTTCTAATAATTGTGTTTGTGTTGTTAAAATATTTATATATAACATTTTATTCGGAATAAGTTGCTACGACAAGGATGCGTAGCGTAGGGTCAGTGTATGAAATTCTCTCATTTCAGCGACCGCGCTTTATACGCTAGTATAGGTCTTTTCATATAAGCTTGCAATTCAATTTGTGTGGGTACGGTGCGTAGAATGTACATTGTTTTGCTGTGTTAAGTTTACGGATACACTCCTCTCGTATCCGTAAGCACGTAACATCATGTTCATGCGTTATGTTTCGATGATGGTAATCGAAAATATTGGTATATCTTTGGCATTTTCCATCTTCACTCGGTTTTAACTTTCGATTCAGTTTTTCTTCCGAATCAGACCAATACACGCACAGTTATTAAAAATGCAACCGTCCGTAAATAGCCTACATGAAATAATAAGATAAATCAAAGTTATCATTTTTCACAATTAGTCATATTTGTGGTCCCACAGTGATATGTCTTCCTGACTAAAATAAAATCATCAATAATTACAAAAAAAATGACATGATGGGCTACTTCTACGTTATATAATCTTAATTTTATGCCTAGAAGTAGGAATTGCTATTAAATTTTATTTATGTTACCAAAACCATGTCACACAATGTTATATAAGTAGGGTTGCCATATGTACGGAACTGTCACCATATTTGACAATTGCGTCCCGATAAAATAAAAAAATCACCCGAGCCGAGAAAGTAAAATCAACATCAAAATATGAGTGGGCGAAAAAATAGGTAATGTTAATTTAAGTTAAAAATTGTTACTATGATCACTTGGAGTAGAAACTTTGATTATTTTTTTTTATTTGATTCCTTAAACATAATATGAACGTTAGAAAGGTGTTTGAAAATTATTAGACTAGAAAAACTTTACGATGCGAGGTGAGAACCGAAACCGCGCCCCTCGCAATCCGGGCGAGTGTTCTCACCATCTGAGTTGAGCAATTCGAATTTCTTCTAATCTTTATCATTTTTCCTTGTGAACCAACGTTTACTTTGCAATGTACAAATGTTGCCGTTTCAAACATCCGAACTAAGCATTTTTACAAATAAGTACCTTAAATTCAGCTAAGCTTGAATAAATTAATATTTTTTATTTGATTTCTTAAACATAATGTAAATGTTAGAAAGATGTTGAAAATTCAGTTCGGTTCCCGCCTCACATCCCAAAATTTTTTTTACTCTAATAGTTTGACTTCGATATTGATTTATTATTTGATGCCACTGCGATTGACATCAGAAGTAGCTGTTAATCAAATGCATGGTTTATATTTCACTAAGCAAGTAAACATGCATGCTTTGGCGTAGTTGAAAAGCTGCATTTCGCCAAAAGCGTTAAAACGTCCTGTGTTGGTTCCTAGAAGTTATGGCAACTCTATATATAAATGAAGACGAAGGATAAACGGCTCAATATTTTAAATTATCCAAAATGTTCCATTTTTTTTATTGTTGTTAATAATATATATATATAGATTATTATGAACAACAGGCATCATCCAAAATTGGATATGCCATTTGTATGCTCTTCCATTTGATCCTTTCCTTTTCTGCCTCCATTTCTTCTTTCCCATCTAATTTACTAACTTTTCCGTGGAGAAGAGTAGTAATCTTCTCCACGGAAAAGTTAGTAATTTAGATGTCAGTCTGCACGTCAATATTTTTTAAAAATACTAAAAATTTAAAAAAATACCTGAATATTAAAAAAAAATTGTAATATTTTTACAAATAAGAACTTCAGGCAGAACAAATATAAACCCATATAGTAAATAACAAACTAGTTTATTTCTAAAACATTAACAATTCATATCTTATTTACAATGGTTTTAATGTCAAACATAAGGTGTATAAGATTTGGAAATACTCCAAATTAATTTCCATGGAAAATTACTCATTTACAATAGGATCACAATATAATAATACAAAACCGTTATTCAAGAAACACTTTAATTCTACAACATTTTTTTGGTGTTATTTTGGTTAAAATTTACCATCGGCTAGTATTAAAATGATTATTTTCATCTAACTGAATTATAATATATATGTAATAACATTTTTAAATACATAAGCAACTTTAAATATGTAATCCCTTTATCCTTTTAATAATGAACAACTGTTTGATAATTTAAAAAATAATCCATAAATCAATCTACAACAAAACATTCTAGAGCATTTTTATTCCCAAACTGTTAGACTTTCTTTTTTGGGTGACCAGAGTCCGGAGTAGCACAATCATTAAATGGTATATTATCAAATTTAACTGTCTCTGGTTTTATCTTCGCTTCTGAAAAAATACAAACAAATTAATATTATTAACATGAGATGAAAACATTGGGAATCAGGCTGGCAGTAACATTGTCATTGTCAGAGAAGCTTTTTAAGTGTTAAAGATAAATTTACTTTTAAGGAGATAATCATTAGAAAGTATTTTTTCTCAATCCATAAAACAACAAAATAAAATAAACTCCATGTAAATCCAAATAAAAATAATAAAATCAGTACAAAATATAAATAACATGTTTTAATTCCATTTAGTAGCTACTTTTATAAAGAAATATGATTTCAAAAATATAAAATGTTTGTTCAACATCTTATTTTAGATGCAAAATTGCCTGAAATTGAAAATTATCTCTCACTGGCTGGCGAACTTGTTTTTATCATTTTCGGGGTATCACGTAATAAATATAAATTCTCTGTTCTCATTGATATTAAAATCAATATCTACAAGGACCAATCCAATCACTGGTGGTGCGGTACACATTGTAGTAATGAAAAACTTATAAAAATAAGAAAATTTTACCATATACACCCGGTTTCACTTGTACAGCCTGAATAACTGTTGTCCTAAGTTCATGTTCCACATCATGACCATATTTCACTAACTGAAATTAAAAGAAAAACAATTATCAAAATAAATACATCATTTTTACGTGAAAATATTGATATGCAATTTGTAGGTGCAGGTTTCTTCAGGTTCTTCTTCTTCTTCTCGTGCCCTGTCCGTTTAACGGACGTTGGCTATGCGGACTTTGTTTACTGCGGCCCAGAACAGCTTCCACAGTAGACTGGACAAACCACTGTCTCAAGTTTTTCTGCCATGAAGCCCTCCTTCTTCCAGGGCCCCGACTTCCGGCAATCTTTCCCTGAATCATGAGATGCCAGATCTTGTATTGCATTGAAAGAGACAACAAATCACGGCACACTTATTACAGAAACGCTGTGAGTGTATAGAGAAAAATCAGGTAATTTGAAGTCACAGTGACTAAAATAACATACTCATTCTTACAATAGTGTACGATACTCTGTTCCTTTATCCCCGGGACTTTTTTTCCGTAACATCGCGCCTGACCACAAAGAAGGTCAGTTCGATAACGAATGCAAGGCAATTATCTTACTTTTGAGTTGCCAAGATTTCACGCTTGTAACGTATCTACAGTTTATTAATTATATCATTGGGTTAAGCTGTTTAATTACAAAAAATATTTTTGTGGCTGAAAATTAATTTAACATATCTTTAAATTGATAACACTGACAAAATAGTAAAAGCATTACGAATTACAACAACAAAATAAGTAAACTCAAAAATAGCATACTCTTAAGAATTGGAGATGGATGAATAAAATGTTAATTAACTGACAACACTTAAAATACTCTCATAAAAATGAAACGTGCTGCTTATATAACAAATCTCAACTAGACTAAAGAATTACATCATCTAGAATCTGGCACAATTTACAATAAATACTGCTCATTACAAACTAATCATCTAAGAGCGAAACAAATCGCTTTGATTTGATCACACCCACCTCTTCAATTTTACTGTCATTGGATACATCTTTATTTTTTCTAAATTCTGTATTAATGTGAAGTCTTGCAGCATTGAGTGCATTCTCATCGCCCTTAAAAATATAGTGGCTCGTTCTATGCAGTTTTTTGAAGCATTTTAAAACCTACGGAGAAAAATATTGCGGTTTAATCACAATGCATAACCACATATTGTGAAATTTTGTTTATAGCGTAAGATAGTCATGATAATAACCTCATGTCTCAAGGATACCATAATTTTATACATAGATTTCTATCAATTTTTAATGAAAATTAATCAAAATGCTCGATATTTTTTTCCATGTCTACAAATAAATAAATATTTCTGATTCAGTTACTATCAATCGCTGTCAATTTAAAACATGGATATGGATAATAAAAAAATTGTCTTAACTCGCAACTGTCTATCTGTGGCATTTGTGCTTATCTATGGTGCAAATCCCATTAATGTTGTTTATGCTCAGGGTAGACAGGGTATAGGCCGTCCAACTTATTGTGCGGTTGTATCTGGTGGTTGGTTTATCGAGTATCGCGAATAACTTTGCTATCGCTCACGATGGCTTGATTCGCTTAAATCTCATTTGAATCGTGGTAATAAATTTAATTTAATTTTAAGCTCTTTACATAAAATCGACCAAAACTATTATTACTAAAAATAATGTATTTGTAGTTTATTTGTTACGATATATTATCTTAAATTATTTCCCTTTGAGCCATAATAACTGATTTATGACAAAAGGCCAGTTAATTTTACTTTTCTACTATTTTTAAAGATTTTTATGTGCATTATATTTGATCTTGATTAGACGGGAATCAAATCAGCGTGATTCGCTCGCGACGCTACACGTCTTCGCCTATCAAGAAAATATGTTATCAAGGGAGGGAGCGGGAATTTAAAAACAACACCACGTATATTTAAATATTTACCACATTTATTTACAAAAAACACATAAACATTCAATTAATCCTTATCAATCAATCAATTAATCAATTAGAAGACTTAACACTAACTTAATTATTACCCCTCGCCTACACGCAAGCAGTCCAAACGTCACAAAGTTTATCGTGTCCCTGTCACATATCACAACGAAATAAATATTGTTCATAAAAAAAAGCACACATCGTCGTTGCTATCCTGGGGGCCGTGGGTGGCAAGTCGCTCGCACCCGTACGTCCGTCGCGGGATCCGTGGTCCGCTGAGGCATCTGGCCGTGGTTCTCGTTCCAGACCACGCGCGCTGTCTATCGCCGCCAGCTCCGGGTTATCGGGAGGGTCTGGCCTCCCGCTGGAATATCTCGCGGAGAAACGGCCACCACCGAGGCGCGGTGGCTGTGGCTTCTTGCAGCTTCTCCTTCGCTGCCGGTGGCGACACGATAGGCGCTGGAAAAAATGGCGGCTACCCAAACAGGTGGCGCGGCGCCTAGAATCGAAATTCGTCCTCGCCGGCGATCGTAACGAACAGTCCCGGGCGCCGCCTGCGCCCGACCTATATCTCCCCGTCTATACGGAGCCTCTCCCCAGTAGTAATAGTGATAGTTAAGAAAATATAAATTCCAGCAAAAACGGTTTCTTTGACTGGTGAAAAACGCATATATCCATCCACGCCTTTCACCTAACTATTACTATTATTACTCATCAAACAATGAGTCTTTAAACCAAAAATCTCCTAAATTATCCCCAAATATTTCACACCAAATTATAAAATACTGATCTACCTTGATACAACAGCGGTTATTTGTGACGGTCCGAAATCGCGTATTCCTCGAAATATATTCCGTCCTTAAGTTCTGGCGCACACATGGTGGCGACTCTTTTTTGAATTGGCAAGAACAGATGTGGCTATACGCTACATTCCTTGTTTCGCCTTATTTGATAATTACATTGTAGACCGTAGATTAAGCTAGATAATAATTAAATGATTATTGTAGAATGAGATTTTGTTATAGTGTAAATATTATCTTGTAACTAGTATTAGATATAATAACGCAAGCAGTAAGATTATCCACGGTGGTATAATAATTACGCGCCAAGGTTTTCGCGCCAAGTCTTCGAACGCCCCGGATGCAAAGCAGGGGAGGGAGAGAGAAGCTCCCCGGGCAGCGAGAATATGCCTCGGTGCGGGCACCCGCCCGTGGCTGTCCGTCCCAATCTCTCAAGGAGTGAGTCTCGATCCCCGGCGCTACCTGTTTGGGTGGCCGATATTTTTTCCCGCGCCTGTCGTGACGCCACCGGCAGAGAGGAAGACGCGGCGACGGCGACGGTCACCGAGCCTCGGTGGTGACCGGTTCTTCGCGAGAGTTCCAGAGGGAGGCCAGATGCCTCCCGATGACGCAGATCCCGCGACCGACGCGCCAACACGCGCGCGGATTGGGAGGGCCCCACCCCGCGCTCGGCTGCGACCACGCGACGCGGCGTGGTAGAAGAAGCCACCCATGGCAATCACAACCGCGGCTATCAACCTTATATGCTATTTCGGAGGTAGGTAGATATTGCTATTTCTCCATCACAATATCGTCGTATGGCGTATGGCTCATTGCTGCTTGGCGAAGCACTTGAGATGGTTGTAATCTCTGCCGCGGCAATTTATTTATTCTAAGCTATAACTAGAGAAATATTTAGCATTTCGCTCTATAATTTTACAACCATATTCTCTGATAGTATATCTATGGATTAAAGCAAAAGAAAAAATTCAGGTTGTAAAGCAGAGTTAGGTTGCTTTGTTAAGTTGCGGCATATTGGGAGGTGAGAATCTTATCGCGGTCTAGATCACTCTACGGTTGCCGATCTGAGGGATCTTGGCATTTTACAGTTCTGAGAGAGCCCGCTGATCTGACTGTCGCACTTCCTCACCGGTTGTCAGCGTTAGAGATGAGATTAGGGTTTTCGTGGATCGGACTCAGTAGAGTGTGCATAGAAAGAGCTAATACGGAAAGATTATATGACTGGTTTAGGTGGATTTCACAAATTTTAACTAAAAACAGATTGAGTATATTAACACAATTTA
The DNA here is from genome assembly GCA_016648135.1 of Agrypnia vestita. Lineage (NCBI taxonomy): Eukaryota > Metazoa > Arthropoda > Insecta > Trichoptera > Phryganeidae > Agrypnia > Agrypnia vestita. The sequence continues at coordinate 91,998 of JADDOH010005822.1, read as the reverse complement.
TTACAATAAGTTTTTTTTATGATACAAAAAATCTGATTATGTTTTGACGTTATACCCTATAAACTATCTGCGTTTATTTACTAATGTTAATTTAATAAAATTGGCCACTATCTCTGCACTGGAGCTATCTAATAAATCAATTTGAAATCATGGTTTATATCACTAAACCTAAGTAGTTGATTTCCGCGAGTCGAGATTTAGAATGTGCGGCTGGGTCGGGGCGGAGTCCTCCTTGGAAGAACTGCTAGGATGCGCCATAAGGTGCTCGCGCACCTCAGGATCCTACTGGCCGCATCCTTCGCGTCTGTCGTCCAACCAGCTCCTGTCCTCCAATTCTCGAACGTCTCGCTCTCGTTTTGTGACTTTATGTGATTTATGTCCACCGAGTGGATCATGGGCAATCGATTTGACGTGGTCAGAGTTAATCCAATTACTCGTAAGTATAAAATATGTCACATTAAGATGATGACATTGTATAGTTTAGGTTTAGTTGAAACGTTTAGAATATAAACGATCTATCATATCAAATGAAGATGATTCTTACTCGCATGCTAGTGCATTGCGATTCTATTTGGTTATTTAAATTTACCTATATTATTAGATAACGATTTCTTTAATATAAGAGGCATTAGTGCAAGTACTAGAAATGTATATGAGGTACTATTACGGATATGTGACTCAATTTACTAGTAGAATGGTCAATTAATTTTTTTATTTGTAATGAAAGTCAAATCTAATGAATTATTAAAAGTCATAAAACAAAAGTTGTTGCTTATGATGCTGGTAATATAGTCCTGCGAGGTTATTAATGTTTTCTAAATATCCCTGTATAAATTCATACTTTTTTTGTTAACTCGCCTATTGCGAGTTAAAAAAATTATATATGCTGTAAGGAGTAATTATTACCAACGGATTTATAAAGAAAAGGCGCATGTGTTCGATTTTTTTTCATTTCCGTAAATGCAATATTTTAGATTAATCTTAAGAATTTTAGTGCGCAATTGAAGATCTAAAATTGAATGTTTTGAAGCTGCAAAGACGTATTCACCACAACTTAACAGAGCAACATAACTCTGCTTCACAAGTTGAAAATTTTTTCTTTTGCTTTAGTCGATAAATATATTTTCAGAGAATATGTCTGTAAAATTATATACCGAATTTCTAAATATTTCTCTAACAAATTAATTGCCGCGGCCGTGATTACGTCCATCTCAAGTGCTTCGCCAGGCAGCAATAAGTCATGCGCCAACGTGTGAATGCTGTTGGGCGTTGGATGACGTTGGCCCACCTTGGCGCATTATCCAATGTGTACTGGGGTCTTAATAAGAGATCCATAGATCGTTCCAGGGGCTCAATTTTCAAATATATTTGTCTTTTTTTTTCTGTGGCGCAAATGTTGAGTTTTCCTGTCAGATTACTATTTTAACTAATTATTATTTTATAATGTAACAGCCGTTCCTGTTTTTACTTTATTACTTTAGTAGATTAAAATATTTTTTATAATACTTTAATTTGAAGGCAATGTCTTCAACACCACAAGATCCAACTGAAATATTTGATCAAGTAATCGTCTTGTGACATATTAACTTTTGTATGGGAAGATATTTCTTTTATTTTTAAACCTTCATCTTGTAAATAATATTTTTTAGTTTGAAGACGATGAAAATGCCGATGTGCAGCTTGGAGCTACGCCTTCAGGCCGCAAGCGATTATTCAGTAAAGAATTAAGATGTATGATGTATGGTTTTGGAGATGACCAGAATCCTTACACTGAAAGTGTTGATTTGCTTGAAGATTTGGTGATTGAATTCATCACTGAAACAACTCATAGGTGACATAGTACTATATTTTAATAAAGTCTTCTGTGATTCAATAAAACTCTGGTACTCGGTCTCCTTGACCCTAACCATTCAGCCAAGAAAATCTGATATTTTCAATCAGTCTGGCACAATTTAGTTTAACTTATAATTTATTATGTCCTTCCTTGGACTACGCTTCACATGCCAGTTAGAAATCTGTTCTGATAAGACTTTAAATTTATAGATATACACTCAGAATACTTGTACAGAATTAAAATATTCCGATCCACGTTCAACATAAAACATTAACTACTACACAGACAATTCTCTCTAGAGCTGTTTGATTGGTAGTAAAAGTTAAGAAAAAGGTACTTATCGGGTGTGGGGCCACGTCGGACCTGTCCGACGGAGCGCGACTGTCCCCAGGGACCACGTCGGATATGTCCGACGGGTACATAATTAATTATTACTCAACAGCCGTGTATCGAATTTGAAAAACGTGATTTTTTCCCAGTAGAGAAATCCTGTGGTGACCTGTCGTTCCATTTTCAACTCAAAAACATTGCTGATTATAGCTTAAATCAACAATCAAAATCGAAGTTTTTCTGCCGTCAATGGCGCCCGGAATGCGTGTTGCGTGATCGAAATTAAAATATTCCATCATTCAAGGTCACGCACCGAGTGCGCGGGAAATACTACAATTAATTTATTTTTATTTTTGATTTATTTGTACACGTATATACAAATATACACGTATACACAAATATATACGATACGTTTTGTGATATTTGTCAGTTTTTGTTGGTTTATGATTCCATTCAATACTAACAGTGATTTATTAACAAAAATACAAGCAATTATGTTGCGTTTATTTGAAATATGTGTGTATGTGTGAGAGTGTATCGTATTTATGTGTTATGAGTGCGATGTTCCGTTGTGTTCCGTGCCGTGCATCAAAATATACCACACAGAAGAAGATTATTAGGTAGGCATCAAATAATAATAGTAGTGTTGTCTCTAATAAACAAATAAAAATTAATTATTATTTTTTGGAAAGTGTTGCGCTGGCAACATTGTCGGAATTCAAAAAAATATATTTTTTTTACTTAAACGATAAAAAAATCATTGCATTTCGACACTTAAATAAAATAATATGAATGTGTGTTTTTTTTTTAAATATACGCATTTTTTCATGATTTTTTCGTAAAAAGAAAAGCACACAATCCTTTTTCGCATAAAATCTAGTTTTTTTCTCAAATATTACTATTATTACTAATCTAACAAACAACTGGCCATTAGGAAATATGTTATACAAAATATTTATTCTTTATATAAAGAGTTTATATTCGGAATTCTTTCAAGAACACGATACTGAATATACAAAAATATGTAACTGATCTAAGGAGTAAAAAAATATTTTTCAGGCGTATTCTAGTGTGATGTTAATAATTCGAAAGAATGTCATGTACATATAAATAGAATATTGCTTTAAAAACTCCAATCAAAAATAGATATCTCATTACTGTCTGTACTAGTTTATGTAAATGACAAATTTCAAACACAACTACACCTTTATCTATATACAACTTGCATATGGATAAAGATGTACAAATTAAACATACATGCAACTTCCAAAAATTTGATTGATGTGGTTGTCTATATGGGTGCAATTGTGAACGTTACATTGTGTAAAGTGATCATTTACCTACCGTATGATAGGTCATAAGCCCTGTGAACACCCAAAAAGACTTCCATACCTAACATTCCCATATAAAAAACTAACCCATAAAAACCAAGTTTTTATTATACTCCCTTTCTCATTTCCTAGTTAAAACAGGTTTAGCACTTACCCTACGCGTTGAGCTCGAGTCGGGTGACGCTACAAAATTGATTAATAAAAATTTTCGAAAAATCCAAAATTACACTATAATTATTAATTTTTTTAACGAAAATTTGTTTTCTGCAAATTTTCAGCCCAATTCGATCACGGGAAAAGGCTTAAAAAATCGATCCAAAGTTTTTTGTCAGACAAGCAAGCAAGCAGATGCTACGAGTTAAAAGAAAATGAGTAAAAATAGCTTCGTCTCTATGAGACATCTATAATATATCTTGATTAAATACTTTTTAAATTAGACAGATCGATGTGCAGTTGTTTTGTTTAATTATGTCTATTTTTCTTTATACATTATATCGAGGCCTTCCTGGTAAACAATTGTATATGTAAAATTCTCTTTTTTTTTTTTTTTTTTTTTTAAATAGAGATGCGAACACGGAATACGTGTCACATCAATATTTTAACTATTTTCAAACTAAGCTAAACGCTTGTGCTATGAAAATAGGACTAACTTGCTGGTTTGGAGCGAGATTCGAACTAGCGATCTTTGGATCACAAGGCGAGAGTCCTAACCACAAGACCAACAAGCTACTCTACTTTTGTGGGAGATATTTCTTTAAATATTTCTCAACGTGGTTTATAGATTTATTTTAATTTAAAATCGTAGATTAATTAATAAATCTACAGTTTTAATACAAATTAAATCTATTGACGACATTGAGTAATAATTAAAAAAACTGTAAAATGTGATATTTGTTTAAGTACTAAAAATGTTTCAGAGCCATGGAGGTCGGCAGAACCGGACGTGTTCAAGTGGAAGATATTGTGTTCTTAGTACGGAAGGATTACAGAAAATATGCTCGAGTGAAAGATTTACTCACAATGAATGAAGAACTGAAGAAGGCCCGGAAAGCTTTTGACGAAGGAAAATTTGCCGGGAACCCTGAGATGGCTCCGTGATTGCAGAGATTTTTCAGATTCTGTTTTTTGTCTTGGGGAATTTTTAAAGATTTGGTATTTTGTAATTATGTAAGAATTTAGTAATAAACACTTTTAGAAATAAAGTATTTGGACATACCATATTGTCACTAAAATTATTGATAATGTATATTGCTAACATTGTAAGTCATGAAAGCGAACGAAAATATACTCAAAACATTTCTCTAAAAAAAAAACATACAGAGTGTCTTGTAGCTAGTGGTTAAAACTTCAGGAGAGTATTCTTCATTCAATTTTAAATAGATAATATTTTTTACACTTTGGGTGAGATGCATATATCGGCAGTTGCAGAAATCGACATCAAAGTTTGCATTTTTTTTCAATATTTCTAACTTATTTTCTGTAAAACATTGGACAATTACTACACTAACTTATATCGAATATTAAAAATTCATTTGGTTCAATACAAGTCGTATAAAAATAATAATAAAAAAAAATATAAAAATTTGCAAGGAAATTTTTTTTAAAATTTTTACAAGGTTATAATCATTTTATTTGACTTGTAGATTACTTTCTGTAGATAGACATGAAAGACTAACATTTTTTAAAAGATAAGCCAGAAATATTGAAAAAAAATGCAAACTTTGATGTTACTTTTCTCTGTAACTTTCGACATTTCACCGAAAGTATAAAGAATACTTTCTATTCAAAATTTAATGAAGAAGACTCCCCCAAATTTTTTAGTAATAGCTACTAGACACCCTGTATATACAAAATTGTGTAGTAAAAAATATATATTTTACTTTTGTCAACATTAGGATCCAGTTTCATTTTAAATAAGAGCATATTTTAAGATGCGTACAAAAATATCAGTTTTATTGATTGGCATATTTCACAATGAAATTTTTCAAATTTTTAACAGTCGGGATTCAGGACATGGCTAATAGAGGGAGGAAAATAACAATCCATCAACAGCATCAATGCGGCATTTATAATCAGGGTTGCCCGGTTTTTGCCAAATAAATACCGAACATTAAGCAAAAAAAAAAATGTTTTAATTGTTTATTTATATTATTAACTTAAAATACAAAGTACCACTGCACAAGAGGAACTAGCTAACCTAACTTATAAAAATTATATTTTTTCTCATTAATGCACTCCTTCTAGCAATGTGTTATTTGTTTTAACCGCCCCATGCATTTCGCGACATGTCAGAATGAAATTAAGAAAGAGATGGAAAACGTCATGTACGATCCGCAACCTGCGAAATGGCTTGAAAACAGTGAGCACGTGCACGAAGCGGCAACATCGCACAAACTAAGTAGGGATGCTACGCAATATCGATTACGTCAAATCTGACAGTTGAATCGTTTATTAGGGAGAAAAATTAATCAGAAAAAAATAGCGAACCGCCCATACTTCGGTATTTTTGTCATACTGAACACAGAACAAGGTGCTAAAATACCAAACACCTGGCAACCCTGTTTATATTGCGGGCTATGTCAGCATTAGTAATTCAAAGGTCTGTGACAAGTGGTGGAAGTATACAATACTTATACAACTACTCACGGCCGAGTAATATTCCTTAACTTTTGTTGCAAGTTGAATCAAAAAATAAAAATATTTGTCGTAAAAATTTAATTTATTTATAGATAAATTATAACTCGAGCCTGGTTTCACAGGATCAGATTGAGCAAGAGGGAGACTTCAATGGTTTGCCGAATGCGTCTGGGTCATTGCTCTATCCGCCTACACCTTGCAAAAATTCATGTTCTTAACTCCTCAATCTGTGAGTGTGGACAAGAGGAGGAGGATTTGAACCACTTGTTTTTTAATTGCATTTTAAATGTCGGTACTCAGTCCCTACTCCAGGATCTTGCAGATCTTAATGTCCCTTTCCCTACAAATATCCAGCTCTTGCTTACAGACTGCCGACGGGAAGTATTGAAAGTGTTACTACGATTTTTAGAGAGTAATTGCATTGAGCTGTAATGTTTATGTCGATGACCTATTGACTAGTTTTTGGCAATAACATCCTTTTGCTGGGTGACAAGCCAATAAATTAAAAAAAAAAAAAAAAACTTATGTATTCAATTATACAAATAATGACAATCGGCCGTATCCCGGAAATAGCAATATTGGTATCTTAAGATCTTTATCCTAATACTTAATAGACGAGAATAAAAATAAACAAGACGTAGATATACGTCAGTGGTGTGGTCAGAGGGAGAAACATGCACATTACAGTTATCCGTCAAACTTCAAAAATAAATATGAGTCCAACGATACTTCTTATTTCTATGGTCCAATGCGACAATGACAATTTTGCAATAATTTTACATCAGGGCGCTGTAGGAGAAGAAATTTGTAAGTGCACATGAAATAATCTTTTTTCTATAATCTTTAGGTTCAGCGTTAGTACTTATTCTATTTAATTTTAGTCGAAATATGAAAATTGTGAGGTTACGTTTGAAGGGGGGCCAATCCCTGTCAGATCAGACCGCCCGGATAAGAAGGCACTGGAGAAATTAATTCATTTTCTAAAGGCATTGCAGACATCGGATACTGCAAATAAAGGTATTTATTTTGAGAGAGATATGTGAAATTATTCAAATTTCCTTATTGTGTTATTGAGTATCGTGAACACCAACGTATACCTGCTTCTCGTTTATTATTTTTTTTATTCTCACCTATTAAGTGTTGGGATAACAATCTATATTGCTATTTTCTGAATACAGCCGAATATTGGCCAATCTTTATACCTGCTTACATTGGCTATGTGCAAAATGAATTACTTAATTTATAACTACATTTTATATTGCGAAAAATGTTGTTCATTGGTTTATTGTTAAACCATCCTAACTTGAGGCCTAAGAAATTTAGTTTTGTGCTAACTTAACCAATTAGCGTAAACAAATACCCAATTATATTAGGTCCTTACATATGAAATTGGAGTTTTGCCGTACTGGCAAATTTGATCTCAAATATCTTCTCTTTGGTTAGGAATTCCAAATCCAAATTTATACAGTTATTTACTCATGTATTTGTGTTTTGAAAATTATAATTCATTTGTTTTTTCCTCAATTGTTTTTTTCTTTGCGTCACTCAGTTTACAAAATGAAAAACTGAAATATCGCGTTATTTACGAGTACGAGTTCCACCGTGGCACCAGTGCTGCAGAAACGGCTCGAAGGATTAATGATGTGTATGGCGACGGTGCCGCAAAAGAAAACACAGTGCGTTTTTGGTTCCAACGTTTTCGTTCTGGAAATTTCGACCTGCAGAACAAGCCCCGTGGACGGCCGGAGACCAAAGTTGATAATGAAGAATTGAAGGCTATTGTGGAAGCGGATCCATCGCAAACCACATCCGAGTTAGCTGCAGGCTGCGGTGTTAGTGATAAAACTGTTTTAATCCACTTGAAGCAAATTGGTAAGGTGAAAAAGCTTGAAAGGTGGGTACCTCACGAATTGAGTGAAGCAAATCAACAAACGCGCGTTGACTGCTGCGTTGCATTACTCAACCGGCACAATAATGAAGGGATTTTAAATCGAATCATTACCTGTGATGAAAAGTGGATCCTGTACGATAATCGGAAGCGCTCATCGCAATGGCTGAACCCTGCCGAACCAGCCAAACCATGCCCCAAGACTTGAAAATTGACTCCAAAAAAGTTACTTGTGAGCGTTTGGTGGACTAGTGCTGGTGTCGTTCACTACAGCTTTCTTAAATCTGGCCAGACGATTACGGCAGATGTCTATTGTCAGCAACTGCAAACCATGATGGAAAAGCTAGCTGCTAAACAATCGAGGCTGGGTAATCGCTCTAGGCCACTGCTGCTTCATGATAACGCTAGACCACACACTGCACAACAGACGGCTACCAAATTAGAGGAGCTTCAATTGGAATGTCTAAGACATCCACCGTACTCTCCGGACCTTGCCCCAACAGATTACCATTTTTTTCGAAATTTGGATAACTTCTTGCAAAGGAAAAAATTCAACTCCGATGGGGCAGTCCAAACCGCCTTCAAAGATTTTATTGATTCCCGTCCGAATGGTTTTTTTAGTAAAGGGATCGATGAACTACCTATGAGATGGCAAAAGTGCATAGATAGCAATGGTACATACTTTGATTAAATAAATATATTATAATAAAAAAAAATCGGTTTTATGTTCCTCCCATACTAAACGCCAATTTCATATGTAAGGACCTAATATATATGTATTCTTAACCCTTAGCACTCGAGTGCTAGAGGCGGCATGCATGGTTTGCCATATCACTCGATTCCGCCGCTATGGCGGCAAGAAAATAGTTGTCAAAAAAAGTCTTAGTTGTCAATAGTTTTCATATACGTATTAGGTTTTTTAGTTTTCAATATAAGTTAACCAGAATTATACTAGTATAATTAAATAGTAAAGTTACAGAATTTGATTGAGAAACGAGTAATAACTACCAAACATCTTTCGAGTGCAAGGGGTTAAAATGATTTTAATATCCAGCATTATATCAGTATATAAAGGTATCGTATTTGGGTCATGTGCTCAGAGGAGAAAAATATGAATTGCTCCACCTGATTCTTATGGGCAAGATAGAGGGTCGTAGAGGTGTTGGAAGTAGACAAATTTCCTGGCTCCGCAATATACGCTACTGGACGGGCATAAGAAGTGTTGGAGAGCTGTTTCGTGCTGCCCAGGACAGGGACGCTTTCTCTCGGGTGATAGTCAACGTTGGGGGGACCTGACATGACATCAAAAGAAGAAGATATCAGTATTTAATATCCATCATCCATATTTAGTACCAATCCAGCATTGATGTGATATACATGCACTACCTTCCATTGCTGATGGAGAACTGTAATGTCGTCTGGCAACACATTGGCGAAAGAGTGAACACCACTTGTGTTATAGGCTTAATATATGTAATAATAAAAAAGACAATATACTGAGTGTAACAAACTTAATGTATAGAATTTTAAGATTGGACGACATAGGAGGAGATAATGTCGGACGTGGAATCTGAACTATCGAATCCACATTATGTGGTGTGATGAAATGCTGCCATTGTTTTGAAGTATGATTACTCACATAGCTAGCCTATTAGTGGGCATGACACTGGCCTTCATTCTGGGGTTCAGGGATTGATTCCTAGTGAGATCATTTTGGGATGTATTTTGTTGTTGTATTAAAAATATACGTACAAAAATAACTGCACAATTCACCATCTGGGATGCCATACATTGTGACAATCCGACTCCAATGTCAAGGCTGCACCGAGCTAAGCAACTAATCTAGATGGCAACATAAGTAGTTTCTGACTTTATTTGCGCTTCGATCAGTGTGTGTAGGTATATGTTTTTTCTCTGTGGGTTTGAAGGGTACCTTTTCAAAAATCGGGTCGAAAATGTAAGTCTACAACAATATTATTTAATTTGCGAACATTTAAAACATTACGTTTGATCCTAAATACCATTTTGAAAATAATAAGTAGTGACAAGCATGGTACGTGTGACAGGTATGTGTCAAGACCTCGGTTGGGATTTTTTAATATTTCATTGCCATTCGCCATGATTCGGTACTTAATTAGATCATTTCCAAAGATACTATGCAAGGGTGCGTAGTGACTACCATTCAGCCAAGGTTGCCTGCAGGATTTGGCCACAGCAATTAACACGAGCTAATTGATTTTCACTAGTTTGATGAAATTATGAGGATCATATGTGGGATAGTAAATGTATTGGATGCAGTCACCAAGAATTACTAATTTAAAAAGTAGTGAATTCTAGATTTCATATACATTTTTCAAGAATCATGTTTCCTATAAATTTATAGGGTATGTTTCTTATAAAATCTCGAATTCAGTACATTATACATTATTAATCCTCAATAACTGCATTAAATTTTTTTTGGATATTGCTGCCTTTGCTTTATATCCCACATACAACTTTAATACCAGTAAAAATAATAATAAATCATAACTAAACTATTGTCCAAAAATGTAAAAATCTAAATATTTTTTTCATGAAAATTCGTGCATGTACAGTAGAGCGTCGATTATCCAAACTAATTGGGGGACGTTGGTGTTCGGAAAACCGGTATTTTCGGATAATCGAACTGTATTGATTCAACCATATTTATGTACAGGTGAATGAAAATTCAAATTCAAAATTCAACCATATTTACATTTATATCTTTAATGACAAATAGGAATTAAACAAAAAAAAAAGTCCAGACAATCTTGTAATAAAACATGCATCTACATACTAGGTACAATTAACACTTAAAAAAATCTTCAATCAAATCTCAAATCTTCAACCCGCTTACGAGCGGCTAGCTAGGTCACGTACTTTTTTAAGGACAGATATTTGATACAGGTTGCTTTCAGCTTGTGTTTCAAACCAACACTTGATCCTTGATTATTTTAGGACCAGGTGCTGCTAATTCACGTAAAAGCATTGTAAACGTTTTCGAGAGCGTAATTTTCTTCATTCAGTATATCCCTTAGTTTGATTTTTTTATTTTATTTATTTATGGTTTTTGTGTTTAATTTGTAGAACTCCATATTTATTTTTTGCGAAATTTAAAATAAATTAAATTTTAATTAATATTATTATTAAGTTCTACTAATGATAATGGTCTTACAAGCCGAAACAGCTGTAACACATAAAAATACTTAACCCGTAGAACTTAATAATAATATTTATTAAAATTTAATTTATTTTAAATTTCGCAAAAAAAAAACCCTTAGTTTGATTTTGAACGAATTAGCTGCTGATGAATCAGCAGATAGTTTTCTCCTTGTATTTGAAGCTTACGAATGCCATGTCTTGACTTAAATCATTTTAACCAGTCCGTGCTTGCTTGATAATTTGACGGCCCTCCATCTTATCTTCCATAGATAGGACAACATGTTCACGTTTAGGCATTTTATATTGAGAGTTTACTTTCAAACGGGAAAATTTAGTTTATCGACTAGCGGCTATTTGCAAGTGACATACGAGTAAAATTAACAAGTCGCGACAAGTGCACGAGCACTGTAGCGTGGGAGGCAGGAAGAATGTGCGGGTCGGACGGGCGTGCGTTTATTGAAAGTATACTTTGCCAGTACGATACTAGCACAGTATACTTTCAAGAGCGAAAATAAAAAATATGTCATGAAAGTATACTCGATTTATGCGCGATACTCGAGTATAGTTTCAACCTCATCAGGCAATATAAAGGTTCGGAAACTATACTAGTCTAGTACGCATTTAGCAAAATCAATGGACTATTAATCTTAGACTTTTGAATATTTGAACGAGATATTGTAAAACATACTTTTATTAGTTTCACTTGAATATGGCTATAAAAAATGGGATTTTAATATATATTTTAGTTGGTGTATACTTTATATCACGGGCAAACTGACAAAACCTGTATTTAATTGCACAAATTAAACAATACATGTTCGAGTAACAATCATCTTTTATTAAGAAATTTGTTATAATTATTATAAACTTATGCCTAAATAATAGTATGAAGGTATCTCAATATTTTTTCAATTTAAAGTGAACAGTGTGTTAATTAAATTATTTATTTTGCGTTATTTTTATTAATAGAAATATTGTATCCTAAATTATGTTTCCTTTTGCTGAATTTAAACTAATAAGTGAATCCATTACCCTATATATTGCATGTACCTACCTATTAAATATATAATTCTCTACGTAACAATGTCCGTCACCAGTGCTACCAGAATGCTCAAATAATGTGATATAATATAAAAATGAGGTATAAAGAGCATAATTCTCTTTTTAATAATGTCCATCACTGACGTTATCAAGACGCTACTCTAGATACCACTATTCTCCCAGCACTAAATGGCGACCTATGCGAATATATAACAAAAGCACGTCATTTTTGATTGTTTATAGCTTCTTTAAAATAAATAATGTAAAAGCGGGTATAATTTCATGAGGTTTATATTTAACCATTTTGTTATTTATAGGTTTGTAATTTTTTTTCTTAGTTTTACCAGCTTAGAGAAAACTTTACTGGTCATACTAAATGAATATTTTTATATATTATCTATCTAAGTTTTTATTACATTGTACTGTATGTTTTCCAAAATAAAAAATAAAGTAAAACTTACATATTTGAACCACACATGGGTCCCGGAGAAAAACCTGTTTTATCTATTTTCATTGCAAATTTAAAAATACATATACTAGTGTAGGCCCCACGGATCATAAATTATAAATTAGCTTTTAACTTTGTATATGTTCATTTGACGATATTTTTCAAGAGAATTTAAGTTATAATAAACATAACTGTTGTGAATGTTCGTGGTCGATGGAATGAAAGAGCGATATGCTGTTGCTGTTTATTTCTTCCCGGAGATAGACCCCGGAAGCAAGTTCAAGTGTACATGTAATATTTTATGTAATGACGAACAAAGAAATGGATGACGCGCGGAAGTCTGCCCGATCTTACGGCAGAAGCCCGACTGGTGTGGTGCCGCCAAGTCCCTAGCTCGACTCTTTTGTTTATATCGCGGAGATTTTTATTATGTTAATATAAACAAAACTTTGGGTCGGGCGATAGGTACATGGCACAGGGTTGAAGAGGTACCGCTACATAACTATAACATTATACACCCTGCGGTTATTCATCAATATCGTTATTCATTCTATTTTTGTATGCGGTGCTTGAAAATATACTCGATTTTTGTGTACTAGCAAGGTACACTTTCCGTAAGTGATACGTGTAATTGGCGTCGGAAAATATACTCGACTAGCCCGTAACTCTGCGCGCTGGCACAGTATGTTTTCCAGTTATTATTTTTGTATGCGGTGCTTGAAAATATACTCGATTTTTGCGTACTAGCAAGGTATACTTTCCGTAAGCGATACGTGTAATTGGCGTCGGAAAATATATTCGAGTAGCGCACAGCTCTGCGCGCTGGCACAGTACCTATACTTTCTATAAACGCGACGGGCGTAGTAGTTCGGATAAACGGTCGTTCGGTTGATCGACGTTCGGATAATCGACGCTCTACTGTACTCATGTACGCACAGTAGAAGTTTTACTTAAAAACTAAAATAAATACAAAATTATAGGTATATTCTAATGTTCTTTCTCGTGTGTGTGGAAAAGATCCTTGTTGCACGGAATTTCAATGAAACTCGTCGGCTTTCAATCATTTTATTGGTTTACAAGTAACAATTGTTCGGTTATAGTACAATAGGAGTAATGTTGGCTACATAATGAGAGAGTCCGCAAAATGGCAGCTCTCGGTTTATATAATTCTCTCGCTCTTTCTTCCGTGCCGGCTGTTCATTCTCATTCATCAGACACACGTTACATATATTCATGACCCAAAGTAAAAATAAAAATAAAAATCTTCCTTGATCATTGTCGATTATTTTATAGAGTTTCAGCAAAAGAAATAAAACTCATTTTTACAGAAAGCCAATGCCTGTCTCAACACAGAGCTCTCTAGCGAGACAGAGACAGGCATAGTAAATTCAAATCTTACCAATGTATATAAGTAAAGCAATGAAATAAATGAAATGTTTAAGATGTTTGCTGGCTACTGTGCCCGGCATATGTACTGACCCCCACCGACGTAGGTCCTGACGCGCAGCGAGACGTTGCTGCGTCTTCTTTAGCTATGATTCTTTACGTATAGTCCGTCCAACTTATCTGGAGAATAAAGGAGGGCGTCCCAATCGTTGTGGTACTGCCCATAGTCTAAAAATTATCTCATTTGTAGGGAATTTTATGCAAATTCGTTTTTTTTTAAACAAGTTATTAAGCAGTATACGACACGATAAAAAACAAAAAATGTAAACTAACGTACAAATAAATTTATCAAAATATACATTCGTAAAATACTCAACGTCACAAAATGGCGTTTTTCAAAATCAAAGAAAAATACAATTTTCAGGAAAAAAAAACAAACAATAATAATTATTTTAGGCCGGCGCCACATTACGCAGATCTTCCGCCGCGTTTTTTCCGTTGCACCAAATCGGCAAAGCAAATAGATCGACCGATCATCCGGGTAGTGTGTTTAATAAGCGCATATTGTATGGAAAGAAATGTAGCGATGTGCCACGACAGAAGAGACGCGGCGCAAGATCCGCGCAGTGTGGCGCCGGTTTTATTCGGTGTCTCATACCTAATGATCATGACCACCATGTTTAACTCAGTAACACCTAAGGATATAGTCCATCCAACTTATCTGGAGAATAAAGGAGGGCGTCCCAATCGGGTTAAGTAGACGGACTATAGGAGTCTTGTGTCAATGCACTCCATTTAGTAGTACCTACCCATAGAAAAGAGTACCTACGTACCTATGGCTACATACCAACACCATCTATACTAAAGCTGCTGATACGCATGCTTATTAGTGGCACGTGAGCATGCGCAGTAGGTATCGACCTTCTTTAGGCCTCGCTTATTAGTGGCATGTGTGTACGCACATTGCTAGTAATGAGCATGCCACTGTCATTCACCATGAGAAGGGGTATCTTTTGAGCATGTGTGAACAGGCTTGCTTATTATGAGCATGCTTATGTCATTCGCGGGCTTCGCGGCTAGTACAGTAGCCGGCAAACATCTTGAAATTTTACGGCGTAGTGGGAGGAAGTTTGCGCATGTACCATTCCACCAAGGAGACCCAAATTTTGTCTTCTGCGCATTCCCCCACGTCGCCAAAAAATTTCTAGAAGTTTGCCGGCAACTGTATTATCAATGCGATCTTTTCAGTCCGCGACAGATGAAACAAATATGGCGCGTTGGGGAGATGATAAAACATTACTTTTCGTAACTTATTATAGGAATCACGAATGTCTGTGGAATACTCGGTCACCGTTGTGTAAAAATAATATAGCGAGAAATAATGTTTATGAAACTTTATTAAAAGGCATGAATGATTCAAATCTTACAATAAAAATTATAAAAACTAAAATCAAAAATGTGCGAATGGAAACTCGGGAACTGTTTTGATTTATTCGTTCACTTGAATTTTCTATTTCAGTTTGCAAAGTTTCAATTTTAATCTAGAGTTCCTCTCTATTCTATGACAAGAGCATGCCACTAATAAGCATGTGTGTTTGATTGTTAGCTTTGAGCATGCCACTAATAAGCATTCTAATAATGAGCAAGTGTGTACAGTTGTTATGACATGCTGGTACAGAGCGGCGTGGTACTGACTTGGTGAGTGGCATTTCTCACATATTCACGCACACAGATGTATCCCACCAGCTAGTTCAACGGTATAACATAAGTCTCAGGTAGAGTTCTTACTTGATAGTATGCGAAGCATATCCAGATCTTTAAATTTGTAAACCAATGCATGAGATGAATACATGGATAGGATTTTACATAAATAAAAGAAGTAATTTTTAAAATAGTAATATAATCATGCTCTTTGTATAATCGATTTAACATTAGGAAATCAAATAGAAATATGAAAAAAATGCGCAGATTCGCGCTAGTACATTAATTTTAATCTGCCATCTGGCAGAATAATGGAGTAAATAATATTACAAACAATAAATGATATTAGCATAGGCTGAAAATGTGAGTACGTGCAGGTAAGTAGATAAAAATTAATTAAAAGACACAGGCTGACTGCGCTGACGAAAATAAAAGTTCTACCGCCATTCGGGTCAGAATAAAATATAATTATAAAAATGATTCTAAGTTAGAAAGAAGATGAAATTAAAACATAAAATTCTAGCATGGCGGTATCATTAGAATGATTCTAAGTTAGAAAGATTTAAAATTAAAACATAAAATTTTGCATGGTGGTATCAGTAAAATGAGTCTAAGTTAAAAAGAATACAAGATTAAAACATAAATTCATGGTGCCGCACGATTGCAGATGCTTCTATCTTCCGGGTGGAGCTCCCACATGTAATCGGCGCGCATCCATGTTCACCGCAGAATCCACATGGCGTCAGGACTCGAAGATGTGCGATCAGGCATCCCTCATCCGACAGCCAAGACCACAGGAAATCCTTGCGGCAACAATGCTAACATCTACAAAGCGCCTCTCTCATCCACGCCATGAGAAAGTTACGAAAATGGTCCGCCGGTAAAATGGAGGCACAGCTGGCCGCTGGGCAGCATAGGATCGTTATTTTACATCAATGTTTTGAGACAGTGGGCCATCCAAACATGGCCTCGCATGGCAAACACTACATTTATTGGCATAGCAGGACAAGGCCCTATAAGAAAAAAACATATAAATTAGTACAATGAAAATAACTCACACATACTGGATCGTGAAGTGGGGTATCGGAGTCGTCCTCACCAAGACGGGAACAGTTGCCGAGGTCCGTCCGCCTTGGGCCCTGGTAGATTTTAAAGTGTGGCCCGATGGAAGAGAGCAGAAGCCCGTAGGTACGTATCTCCCACCATTTCGCTGCGCACGGCGTCGGGGAATTTGCAACGCGCGCACAAGTTTTAGAATAAGTGGCCAGCAAGGTAGAGAGACCGGTACTTAGCTAGGGCCCGTGCGTTAAACCTAGTTTTGTTGGCGAATTAAGTTCTAGTTCGTTTGATACCCACAAATCAATTTGTGCCGCGGCGCGTTATTAGTGGCGAGATTAACTGCAACGTAACAATGCTTATTAGTGGCGAGCTTGCCACTAATAAGCATGTGTGTTTGATTGTTAGCTTTGAGCATGCTTATTTATGAGCATGCCACTAATAAGCATGCTAATAATGAGCAAGTGTGTACAGTTGTTATGGCATGCTTATTAGTGGCATGCTCAATAGCATGCCACTAAATAAGCATGTGTATCTGTACCTTAATACGTACGCAAGCGTAGAACTTCCGCACTTCCTGTCATCGCGCGGTTTAGTTAGGAAGCGCCCACGCGCATCGCTATCTGAGGAGTCGCGGTCGTGAATTATAACCGTGAATCATATCTGTCGGGAGCCCCCAGACTGCATGATTTTATTATGATTTAGTTATTTTATTGTAAAATTTCGATACCTACCAAAAAATGATTCACCAATTTCAATAATCTTTAAGTCCACTTTAATCGTTTGGCAAAATTGTTACATTCATAATTTTCTGCTTTTTGAAGTTTGAAACTAATTGTGGTGTTTTACTTAAAAAAATTACCGTGACACAATTAAAATTTAAAAAAATATACATATAGACGAATAAAATTGATGCAAAGCGTGTTTATAATGGGGATTCTGCTAATGAAGTAGAGTGATTTTTCACATAAAATCTATAATACTTACCTAATGTTTGGTATTTTTCTTACATTTTCAATTAGTAAACTTCATCTAACACTTTTGTTTTGATATTTTAAATTATTGTTACTTAAGAAAAAATACCTGTAATTTTTTTCATGTGTTTTTATATTTATAATGTAAGCATAACACGATTTATATTTTTAAGTTATGCTTCTTTTAGCGCAGGGTAAATTTTTTATTGTATGTAGCGGAAATCATACCAGAACTAACGACGCCATATTTTTTTTATTTATTTAATTTTTTTATCGTTACAATAATATTTATTACTTAATTGTGTTATTCATAGTACCTCTCCATTTAAGAGCATTGCTCTTGTGCTCGGACAAGGATCTTTGAATTTCTATATATAATTCCTTACATTTAATTATTTTATATTATATCATATATCTAGGATGGAGTAGTAGAGTGAACGAATTGACTTTGAAGGTAATGGTGTCTAGTTCAGTTCATAGAGATGTTCTTTCAATTTGCTCTTCAATTGTTCTGTATCCTGTATCTTTTTCATTTCGATTGGAAGGTTGTTAAAAAATTTCGTGCCTGAGTATATGAAACCTTGTTGATATTTTTATATTGGATTTTGGGATTTTAAAATTGTCTCTTAATCTTGATGTTGTGTTTTCTTTTCGAAATTTACCTGATCGTTTTCTTTGATAAGTTGTATAATTGATACTCTTTTGTATATAGATTCCACCTTTGGGACTGGAAACATTTTGAATAGTGTTTGTGTGGGGAATGTTGATTTTTTAAGTATGACTTTAATAATTGTTCTCTGAATTACTGTAATTCGATCTATTACATTATTATAAGTTCCACCCCATCCTATTATTCCATATTGGAGTAGTGAATGGACAGTTGCATAGTATACCTTTTTAAAATTGTCTATCGTGTCTTTTCGTCAACTCGTTAATATGGCTATGCCATTTAAGATGTTGGTCTATAATTACTCCAAGATATTTGTTTTTTTTTTTTTTGGATTTATTGGAATGTAGTATGTTTTTTCGGAGTTTAGAGAGAGCAAATTGTTGTCAAACCAGGATTTCAGTATATTCATGTCTCTATTTGCGTGTTTATTTACTGTGTTCCAGTCTGGTCCGCTTATAATAATAGCTGCGTCGTCTGCATATGATATGATTTTACTCGTCAGCTTAAGTTTGAAGATGTCATTGACGTATATTATAAATAGGAGTGGACCCAGAACTGTCCCTTGTGGTATTCCAAAGTCGCTGGTTAAGGGCTGGCTTAGTGTCCCGTTAATTTTTAGATTTTGTGGCCTTTCATGGAGATAGCTTCGGATCCAGTTTAAAAATGTATCTTCTATTCCTACGGATTTTAATTTTATTATTAGTTTGCTGTGGGAAATACTGTCAAAGGCTTTTCTAAGATCAATGAAAATTCCAATCCATTTCTGAGATGTATCTAGAGATTCTAGGATAATGGTAGATAGTCTGCCAATCGCGTCTTGTGTACCTTTGTTTTCTGTGAAGCCAAATTGGTTTTCATTAATTAAGTTGTTTTCTCTGATGTATTGGGATAATCTTTTTTTGACAATTTTTTCTGTTATTTTTCTGAAGTTTGAAATAAGCGAAATAGGTCTATAATTTGTAATTTCTCCAGGATTGCCTGACTTGTATGTATATGGGTGTAATAATAGCTCGTTTGTAGTTTGATGGAAATATTCTGGTTTCTAAGCTAAGTTTCTAAGCTTAAAAGCTAAAAGAGGTTTTGATATTTGTTCTCTTATAAACTTTATGGTTTTGGCTGTATATTTGTCGTATCCTGGTGCTGAACCTTCCTTTAAACTTGTTATAATCAGTTCTATTTCTTTGGTTGTAGTTGGTTGGAGACTTTCTATTTTATTTCCTGTGTACGTCGAGTAAGATTTCATTTTGTCATTATTTTGATACTTAGTAATCTTATTTGCTAAGTTTTTTCCGATGTTGGCGAAGAAATTGTTATAGATATTTGCCGTCATTTGGGGTTTTTTTGTGCAGTTTATTTTTGCAATATTGTATGTGATGTAATTAATTTTTTTCCCTTTCTGTTTTTTTTTTTGTCAATTATTTAATTTATTATATTCCATACTATTTACTATTGCTTTCTGCCGAATTTAATATTTTTTGTAGTAATTTTCTTTAGTAATTTTTATTAGGAATGAAAGTTTTGTCTTATACAATTTTAGGTGTTTATTTAGTTGTTCATTGTTTGGTTGTCTTTTATATTTATTTAAAAGTATTTCTTTGTGTCTTATTGATACGATTAGTCCGTGGGTGATCCAGGGTTTTATTGGTTTGTACTTGGAAGATATGTTCTTAGTTGTGTTATATTTGAAATAATTTAAATGTACATTTAGTGTGTTTTCGAACATATTACAGCATTCATTTACATTATTACATTGGAAGATGTTGGCCCATTTTTCAGAATTTAATATTCTTATGAGTGCCTCATTCAATTTTATTTCCTGTATATTTTTTGTTTGTAATTTATTTTTATTTTTTGTGGGGTAAATTCTAGTATTTTTATCATATTCAGTCAGTGATCTCTGTGTGAATTACACCTGAAATAATATTATTTGTGTCTGCTATATTGAATTCTTATCAGCTGTCAAATTCTGCTTACATGCGAGTTCACGAATGTTTCAATCGTTTTTTGAGAGAGTTTTCGTTTGTCCAAATTATTTTAAATATTCTAGGTTGCATTTCCGTAAGTATGAGTTTTAATTATTTTCGTGAAACTCAATAGAATAATCGACTGATCAGTGTTGATTTTTACAACTCAACTACCTGCTTCAGCGTTATTAATAATATATAATTTTGTCTTTATTTTAGTTTTTAAGTATAACTTCTACCGCGCGTAGGTACATGAGAGTACAGGCACGATTTTTTTCTTTATAATAAGTATGAAAATAAAAATTCTATCCAACTTTTATCTCCAAGTCGGTTTTTGTAACGGAATATTGTAATCAAATAATAAAATGTATAATCATAAAATATTTTTTAATTAACTTAAGTCTCGGTTAAAAACAAAACTCGCGCCTGTACTCTTATGACGCGCGGTAGAAGTTGTACTAAGAAACTAAAATAAAGATAAAATTGTGTATTAATGACGCTCAAAGTATGAAACAAAATGGTAGTTATGTAAAGGATGTAATTTTCAAAACTAAATAAAATTGATTTCCAAGAAGTGTGTTTTCTGTTTATGAAAGAATAAAAGTGAAGTATTATGAAATGAAAAAGTTATTCCATTTTGGTGTTGTGACTTTTGGGCCACTCTGTATATATTTATAATATCTTTTTGACAGTAAGATGCCTCGAGTGGCCGCTTCAGGTCTGCAGGCCCGGGGCTTAAGCCCCATATCCGGCCGTTTAGTTTCATCTTTTTAGCCTTGAATTCGAACAAAATTACGGACGCTACACGGAGTTATGGGGATAGACATACAGACAGGCGCAGGCGGACGGATAGACGGACAGACAACGAAATTATTATGTTTGATGTATCTGTCTCTAAGATACACATTGAGCGTTGTAACCTCAATGTTGACGTGTTTAGTTCCGCTCCACTGCGCTGATTCACAAAAGTTAAGTATGTAGTTTGTGCGCGTAGATTATGCGGTATTCCCCGGAAATGGGAAAAGAAACAAGAAAACGCCATTGTTTACGTGGGCGACAAATAGAAAGATTAAAAATAGTCTTTCCGTAATAAAACCCTAACATCGTTTATAAGAAAATTATTCGCATGATATATATAGTGTGAATATACATAGAAATAATTACCTATACCTAATTAAATTATATATGTACCTACCTAAGGTGTGACTCAAATCATCTTAATATAATTATTCTAACGAAATTACGGACGTTACACGAAATTACAGGGACGTACAGATGGAAGGACGGACAGACAACGAAATTATTATATTTAATAAGAAATGCAGGTAATAAATTAAAGGTAATGAATAACTAACAAGAATTATTGAGAGAATCGATTCATGCATTAAAACACTGATACCTATGTCATTCTGGCAATATTGGTAATATTTCTCGTTTCTATAGATACCTATATTTTCTTATAACTACATCCCAGGTAGATACTAACGGGTAATTAACATATTTTTAATTAATTGTCTTTACCCGTAACCTTAGCACTGGTTTGATAAATACGGATTGTGTATGATAAGTGCGGTTGTAGTATTTTATTTAAATATGGTCAATATTATCTTTTTAATTTAAATCGGAATTTTGACGACGAACTCATTGCTGGGTGATATCTACAATTCATTCACTAAATCATTATCAACTATCCTAATTTCAAATGTTCGTAACTTGCTGGAATTACAACAACAACACCGACTAGCCGCTAATGAGGCGCGGGCAGCCGAGTGTGACACCAATCAGCGCACGGCTCAGGCTACATGTAAGGACCAACTACACGGTCTTGACATTTATATTAATTACAATTAATATCATTACAACTACAACATTCGAAGTGTGTACACCTGTTTTCGGATCTGTCAAATAACCTGTGATAATTGTGGATATACTTACGTTAATATCACTAACTCAAATCGTGCGTAAATATCAACACGTAAATATCGATTAAATCATATTACTCCGAAATAAGTGCTTATTTATTTCGTAAAGTGAAAAAAAAAGATATATTTATTTTTCGTACCCACGGCAGTGAGCTAACTTTGATGTGATTGGTCATTGTTTACTCAGTTCCAACAAATCGCTCACCAGTCACAGCTGAACTTGGACTTTGTACCTTTATCGGCAGCAACACAGCCAGGAGTGTTCAACCATATAACGCAATATACAAATATTAACAATCTACCATGAACTCCAACGAAACAGCGATGCAATATATCACAGATGCTAAACAATTATTTACAGAAATGAATGTATTTATTAATGACCCGGCAAATAAATTTAATAAAGATCAAATCGCCAAATTAACCCCTAAGTTCTCGCAAATTATGGGCACTATTAGTCAAATGGGAGTAAAAATGGGAAGCCTGGAGGGGGAGGTTAATGCATATAAAGAAATGTTAAAAAATCAACCCCTTCAGACTCAAGTGGCTACAAATCCGATGGATATACACGAAATCATCTCAGAGCTGGAAGATAGGAAAGAGAGATCAAAAAATATTATCCTATATAATATCCCTGAGAGCGCATCCACTCAGCAATCTCAAAAAATTGATGATACAACTTCCACCTTGAACGTAATAAATCAGGTTGAACCAATTTCCAACACAGATATGGTGAAAACATATCAATTAGGATCAATACGAGAAGGTTCCAGTCGCCCAATTAAAGTTGTATTCAACGATTCTTCCTTGGCTTTACGGTTACTACGCAACAAAAATAAATTACCCTCAGGATTGAGTATGAAACCTGACCATACAGTTAAGCAACGGCAACAACTACACGACCTCAGAAATGAACTAGATTTGAGAATTAAAAATGGAGAAGCCAATCTTACTATAAAATATGTTAACTCCACACCGAAAATTATCAATCACACCCCAAAAAACTCCAGAGTAAACTAAAAAACTTGAAAATATATTATCAAAATATTCGAGGGTTACGAACCAAGTTAAACGACTTTAGAAATTTTTTACCATCTTACGACTACGATATATACATATTTACAGAAACTTGGTTGGATCCATCCATAAAATCCTCTGAACTCGGATTTCAAAACCACAAAGTATATCGCCTCGATAGAAGTCTAAGTACTAGTTCTAAATCAAGAGGGGGGGGTGTTCTTATTGCCATAAATAAAATCCTAAAAACAAGAAACATCATCATTAAAAATACCAACCTCGAACAACTATTTATTATGATCAATACTTACCCTAAAAAATATATTATTGGAACAGTTTACTTACCACCGCTCTCCGATGTTCTGCTCTACAAACAACATTGTGAAGATGTCGAACTGTTAATATCGAAATACACCAGCTACGAAACCATCATACTAGGTGACTATAATCTCCCAAACTTAACGTGGTCATCTAACGAAGACGGCTTCATTACAAATGAATGTGAAAATGATCGTGCGCGTGTGATTCTAGATATGGTGAACTATCTAAACTTATAACAGCATAATTTTGTCTACAACATCAATAACCGCCTTCTCGACTTTGTATTCTCAAATCAAGCAAACATTTCAATCGTAAAATCCATCGATCAATTGCTACCAGTTGATGATCATCACCCTCCATTACATATCAAATTAAGTACTCTATGTCCCAAACCTATACAGCAAGAATCCTCTCTTAACTTTAAAAAGGGAGATTTTGAATCCATAAATCAGCATTTATCCATCATAGATTGGTCATTCCTATGTGATATCAATATCGATCAATCTCTCGAAAAACTTTATTCAATTTTCCAAGATACAATAAACTCTCATGTTCCACATTTTACGCCCAAACCTAATGTATATCCAAAATGGTTTACGAGTGATTTGATAGAACTAATTAAACTAAAAAAATCCCTACATAAAAAATTCAAAGACAGCCGTTCAGTCGAAGACTACATTCAATTTAGCAAAACTCGGGCAGAGTGTAAAAATATTTTAAAAATTTGTTACAGATTACACATTAACTATATTGAAAACAGTGCCTTAAAATCCAAAAATCTTTGGAAGTATATAAAAAAACTTAACCAAAACAGTAACGAATTTCCATCTGAAATGTACCTGGACAATCAAGTAGCCACCAATACAGAAAATACTGTTTACCTTTTCGCAGACTTTTTCCAAAATGTTTACGACCTCGACATACCTGTTAATAACATACCTTATCACAATTCCAATAACAACATGTATCTATATAATTGTCTCATTACATTTGAATCCTGTAAGAAAAAGTTAGTATCATTGGATACTAATAAATCTGCAGGACCGAATAACATTCCACCGATATATCTAAAACAATGTGCCCCTGTGCTTGCTCGACCCCTTGCTCAATTTTTCAACTACCTGCTTTCTTCTGGACAGTTACCTCTACGTTGGAAAACAAGTTTTATCACTCCTATCTTCAAGAAGGGAAGCGAATCTGATGTCAAAAACTATCGCCCAATTTCTATACAATCAGTACTCCCTAAAATCTTCGAATCCTTGGTACTGGACCAAATATATCCAGAACTTCTCAAAGTGATAGACAAAAGGCAACATGGTTTCGTTAAAGGTAGAACAACTTCCACAAACTTACTTATCTATCAGGAGTACATATTTGAAAGTTTCACAAACAAACGTCAAGTTGACAGCATTTACACGGATTTTTCAAAAGCTTTTGACAAGGTTTCTCATACAATCCTTCTTAAGAAACTTCACTCCTTAGGCGTAACTGACCCACTACATAAATGGTTTGCAAGCTATTTGACTAACAGGAAACTACACGTAAAAATAAAATCCTGTACATCCCGAGCTATCCTAGCCACTAGTGGTCTACCACAAGGTAGCCATCTTGGACCCGCATTATTTCTTGTATTTATCAACGATATTGTCGAATGTTTCGATAATGTTGAAATTTTACTTTTTGCGGATGATATTAAAATTTTCAAGGAAATATCAGATGTGAGGACTGCCTTACACTCCAATCTAACCTATACAAATTAAACGATTGGTGCATCTCTAACAACCTATTTTTAAATGTTGATAAGTGTAAATCACTATCCTTCTGCAGAAATAAATCTCCCATTTCCTTTTCGTATTCAATAAATAATACAAACCTAGAAAAAATAACAGAAATCCGTGATCTTGGTGTCATTTTTGATCATAAACTAGAATTCAAAAGTCACATCAACATTATTACGAATAAAAGTATGAAAACCTTAGGTTTCATACTTAGATCAATACAGGACTTTGAATCAATTAATGTAATAAATCTCTTATATGTATCCTTGGTCCGTAGTCAGTTGGAATACAATTCCATCATTTGGTCTCCTTTTTACAGGGTTCATACAAAAAATATAGAAAGGGTACAACGTAAATTCCTAAAATTTATAAATTTTAAGCTTCATATTCCGATCGACCAAATAAACTACAAATATTTGCAAACTAATCTTAATCTCCTAACCTTGGAAGATCGAAGAAAATTAACAGATTTAATATTCCTTTTTAAAATATTACACTCAAATTTCGACTGTTGCGAACTCCTGAATAGTATTAATTTTAAAGTACCTAACCGTAGGACCCGCCAAAACATGCTGTTTTATTGTGACAATTTGGACACAAACTATCGTTCAAATTCTAGCATACCTCGGATGCACAAACTTGGCAATGAACTACCTACATATGTCGACATTTTAAATCTATCTCTCTCAAAATTTAAAAAATCATTATATGATCATTTCTTTTCAAAATATTAAATTTTTATATAATGTCTTAAATTTTTTATATATACCTGGCTATTCAAATTTAATATTGCTATATTATCGGTGAGTAAAAATTTCTGAGATCACTACTTTACACTTTTTTGCATATATACTTTTTTACATATATGTCTAACCTCATTATGTTTAAACTATGTATATATATACTTTTTTACATTTATACCCTTTATTTTTCTTTTACATTTAATCGTTTGTTGTATTTTAATTATGTATAAACCTGCTACTTTACACTTTTTTGCATATATACTTTTTTTACATATATGTCTAACCTCATTATTTTTAAACTATGTATATATACTTTTTTACATTTATACCCTTTATTTTTCTTTTACATTTAATCGTTTGTTGTATTTTAATTATGTATAAACCTGTTGTAAAAGGCTATTAAGCCGTGTAATTAATAAAATAAAATAAATAAAAATAAATAAATTAATAGTTTGTAATATTCCCGGTCATTTAATTTATTTTCTATTTTTACAAAACAAAGAGTTACAACACAAAACGAAGGGCAAATAATCCTCTATTCTCAGGATACCAATAGGTTTATAATATCTTAACACAAAATAAATGGGACGTACCTAATTATTTACGTACGCGTGAGAAATTTCAAACACCTTTCAAATGTCAATATATCAGACATAAATGGGCTTTAATTTAATATTTGAAAGAACCCAGTAGATGCGTGTGAAATAGACTATGTTCTATCAAAATTTTAAAATAATACCTACTTATTTTGTAGGTACGTGCTTATTACTTATGTACTACTTATTTCGTAGACGGTGCGCATTACATCAAAATTAACGAAGTCTACAATGTTATAATAGCAATCGAGACAATGATTGTTGTGAAAACACAAAACAACCGAAATAGCCCCCGGCTTTGCGCCAATTTATTATGCGAATTAAGCAGATATTTGTCTAGGCAAAGCATATGAAGTTCATTTACAAAAAAATCGCGTTTGGTTTCTTTAACACCGCTGGTCGTTGAATAAAATAATGCAGCTGACTGTTGTAAACGAATTTTTAGCTGAATTTATGCTTTAAAAAAATTGAAAAATATATTTATAAAAAAATTCTGGCCGGTGAGACATTAGCAGACAAGTCAATCGGCTAAAATTCAGAGATAAAACATTTTTAACAAAATTCACTTTGTTCACTTCGACAACTGCCTACCTTTGGATACCGAGGCATATAACGGAATACCTTACCATAAAACAACAAAATTCCCTTCACCAACTGTACCGTAGCTTTAAGTACCATAAATTAACAGACGAACAATAAATCATGATATGAAATATCTTCACAAATTACTGAACAATCGCTTTGACTCGCTATTCTAAACCCATACATTTTAATTTTCCGTTTAATTCGCCAGAGATGAACAAGAGTACCATATCTTTTTGACTTGGATCATTGGAGAACAAACTACAGCAAAAACTCCTTAAATAATCGTATGCATGTTACCTAAAACATGGCTTTTATCCACGTTATAGATATCCACGATATCCACTAGATATCCACGTTTTTAAAATAAGTTTTAAGCAGTTTACTGCTTGCGAGGAGTCGCGAGTTTACCCCTGACAGAGCGAGGAGGAAAAACAAGGGGAAGTCTTGTTCACTCAATTTTTAACAGAACCAATAGGACATATACCTAAAAATTTTAGATTAAATGTTGGTGTTACAGAGCTAAGCGACATTTTTGCATTTTTTTCTCAATATTTCCGACTTTTTTTCTATAAAATATTGAAGGATAACTACAGTAACTTATATTGAATATTAAAAAATCATTCGCTTTAAATACGAATCAAATAAAATGACTAAAACTTTACAAACAAAATATTTTTCAGATTTCTGTAAGATTTTAATAATTTTATTTGATTTGTATCAAAGCGAATGAATTTTTAATATTCCATGTATGTTCCTGTAGTGATATTTCAACGTTTTATGAAAATAAGTTTAAAATATTTAAAAAATAATGCAAACTTTGGTACCGCTTTACTCCGTAACCGTCGACATTTCACGCAGAGTGTGAATAATATTTTCTATTCAAAATTGCTCGAAAGACTTCCTCAAAGTTTTTGCTACTAGCTATGAGACACCCTGTATATCATTTAAAAAGAATTTGATTGGGGAATGTGAAGCGATGGGTGTCATTGCTTTGCGATGGCCCTAAGGAGGAAAATAAATTCTGGTACGCAGTAGGTAGGTACACACTGAACCCGATGGTAAACAACGTTCTTCCTGTATGACGAGTCTCGCGATTTCGCTGCTTCCCATAAATAGGGCGAGTTTCATTAATAGAGCGCAGTCTGATAGTTGGCGAACGGGTCGGTGTATTCTGTTTCGCAACTTTTCGTTAAACGTTAAGGACATTTGCGGTGTAAAAATATTCGAGTGAAAAGGACGTAAATTATTTTCTCCGCGCCATTTTCCGCAAAGGAGCTGAAAGTTTTAAATATTCCACAGTAAGTTTTTAATTTAACAATATTCTCACAATTATTTTGTCTACTGCGTACCTAGCAACCTGCGCAATCTTCAAATCCCAGTAGTGTCGAGATTAAGTTAATTTAATATTAAATTACAAAATAGTAGCAAAAATGTTGTGCGTTTATTCTATTAATTTTTAAAAATCAAAGTAGGTATGTGCTGAAATACTTTTTTCCGCAAAAGAAACGGAAAATTTCGATAATAAATTTTTATGTAACTGGTAGATCGCTCATATTATTTAAATTAAAGAAAGATTATTAGGTAATTAACTTTGTTTGTTATCGTTTTAAATGGAAAATCGAATTCACTTCCCATATTGTAGATTTATTTTCTTTAAGATCTACTGGGATAATGGCATGTTTATATGTTTTATTTTAACTTTGTAATACCTACATACACAATATGAGTTATTAATTACTACTATAGTTTCTAGAGGAGCGGTCCCTCTTATCATCAGGTATAGATAATAACTGATGATGAGAGGGACTCCCGAAACTATAGTAGTAAGTAATTAATAACTCATATTGTGTGTATTACAAAGTTAAAATTAAACATATTTTAAATTATAATGTTGCACCACGAAGTATCTGCCAAATCTTTCAATGTTTATATGTAACAGCTGTATTATGCATGGTTAATGCAGAGATAGATACGATAGATACTTAATAATAAGGTAATGCCGGATATCACGTTGAGTGTTGTCAGTAATGTTTAAAATTATTTAAAGATTTATTTGTTTAAAGAATTTCTACATTACATTACATTACAACTACTAAAATAAAAGTCAAGCCACCATGAAAAAAGTTCCCAGTAGGGCCATCATAACTTACGGATAATTATTAGATTGTTACGAAAATAATGGCCGATTTTAATATTACATCTTTTGAACGTTCTGCGCTAGCAAAAATTTGTTCAATTATTTTAGTTACAAATCTGCTATTTTTTTTTAGTCTAATTAATTAATTAATTTTATTATTATACCTACAATAGAACCTCGACTTGCGAGCATACCTATTCGTACCCTAAACGTGCGCTCGTGTCTCAAAACACTCGTATGTCAAAGCAAATTTCCCCATAGTAAATAAAGGAAACTCAGTTAATTCGTTCTAAGATCAAAAAGTCGTAGAAACATGACATAATATTAGGTCCTTACATATGAAATTGGCGTTTTGCCGTACTGGCAAATTTGATCTCAAATATCTTCTCTTTGGTTAGGAATTCCAAATCCAAATTTATACAGCTATATACTCATGTATTTGTGTTTTGAAAATTATAATTCATTTGTTTTTTCCTCAATTGTTTTTTTCTTTGCGTCACTCAGTTTACAAAATGAAAAACTTGAAATATCGCGTTATTTACGAGTACGAGTTCCACCGTGGCACCAGTGCTGCAGAAACGGCTCGAAGGATTAATGATGTGTATGGCGACGGTGCCGCAAAAGAAAACACAGTGCGTTTTTGGTTCCAACGTTTTCGTTCTGGAAATTTCGACCTGCAGAACAAGCCCCGGGGACGGCCGGAGACCAAAGTTGATAATGAAGAATTGAAGGCTATTGTGGAAGCGGTTCCATCGCAAACCACATTCGAGTTAGCTGCAGGCTGCGGTGTTAGTGATAAAACTGTTTTAATCCACTTGAAGCAAATTGGTAAGGTGAAAAAGCTTGAAAGGTGGGTACCTCACGAATGAGTGAAGCAAATCAACAAACGCGCGTTGACTGCTGCGTTGCATTACTCAACCGGCACAATAATGAAGGGATTTTAAATCGAATCATTACCTGTGATGAAAAGTGGATCCTGTACGATACTCGGAAGCGCTCATCGCAATGGCTGAACCCTGCCGAACCAGCCAAACCATGCCCCAAGCGAAAATTGACTCCAAAAGAGTTACTTGTGAGCGTTTGGTGGACTAGTGCTGGTGTCGTTCACTACAGCTTTCTTAAATCTGGCAGACGATTACGGCAGATGTCTATTGTCAGCAACTGCAAACCATGATGGAAAAGCTAGCTGCTAAACAACCGAGGCTGGTTAATCGCTCTAGGCCACTGCTGCTTCATGATAACGCTAGACCACACACTGCACAACAGACGGCTACAAATTAGAGGAGCTTCAATTGGAATGTCTAAGACATCCACCGTACTCTCCGGACCTTGCCCCAACAGATTACCATTTTTTTCGAAATTTGGATAACTTCTTGCAAAGGAAAAAATTCAACTCCGATGGGGCAGTCCAAACCGCCTTCAAAGATTTTATTGATTCCCGTCCGAATGGTTTTTTTAGTAAAGGGATCGATGAACTACCTATGAGATGGCAAAAGTGCATAGATAGCAATGGTACATACTTTGATTAAATAAATATATTATAATAAAACAAAATCGGCTTTATGTTCCTCCCATACTAAACGCCAATTTCATATGTGAGGACCTAATATTTTACAAAACTCAAATCAAAAGAAAATGACTGGTTAGACAAACTCGGTACTGGTGGTTTTTCACGTGTTTTCTTCTTCTAAAGCTTTTCCTCAAACAGTAGCAAAACAGAATAGGATCGAGGAAAAGTTTTAGACGAAGAAAATACACGAAAAACCACCGTTAGGTAATTTTGTTGTATATTTTATCACCTACCTTATCACCACCTACTGATAAACCTGAGATGTCAGAATGATTCACCATGTATTTTAGTATACAAGCTCGTAATTCATTAGCAAAAATGTGTACACTCAAAAGGCTCTTGTTTTCTTCTGGTTTGAGTTTTATAAGGTATTGTGTCGTATTTCTACGAATTTTTGGCCTACGTTTCGTTTGTCTCTTATTTCGATTAATGAAGTTTATTTACTGTAATGTTATGTTTAATTGAATTAAATGGTTAAAGTCGGCCTCTGTCTTCAATATTTCATTAGAATATAATTTGTATATTTCTGTTTAGAGTTAAAGAAGAGGCAGACACGTTTAAAATGAGGGAGTCTCAGTTCAGAGGATTGTTGCCACGCCCCCTGCAGAATGGAGATAGAATTGAGTTGGGTGGAACTATTGCTCCCAATGCAGAATGGTACGTTGTGTTAATTTTAGAAGATTCACTTTTATAATTTTTATCTCACGAGAATTCAATCCAGAAAGTAAAATCAATATTATGTGAGATCTGTCGGTATTTTCACCATTTTATGTCTAGACAATAGGAATAAATCATTTTTATTATTGTAATAAAACATCAGCAATAGGCATGATGACAGATTTTGAAATAACATTCTATATTGTAGGTATACGTCTACTATTACCGAAATTTCAGTAATAATCTATGTTTTTACGCAAATAATTGCATTTTCATCTTCATATTTTTAATTTCGCGCAAAAACGCCCGCAGCTGTCACTTCATCTACGTGATGTCAAGCCTCAGTAAACATTGCATTGTGTCTATGGCAACGGTTCAAAGACACGGTTATGGGTACTGAGGCGTGACGTCATTCGCTCTGACCGGTGTTTCAGTTAAAATGGCGGATTGCACAATTTTATACATTTATTTTATTTTCTTCTTATGAATCTCAATGTGTATATTAAAACTGGATCATTTTTTAGAATCCTTTCAAAATATTTTTCTCTCTATTTTTAAAACTGTCATCATGCCTATTGCTTGCCCAACGTAACTTGGCGTGCGGCGACTTTGGAACTAAAACCCGCCCCGCCCGCACCCGGCGGTAACCCCTCGCCCTGTAATTCAGTACAATTTTGTATTTTCTCGGGAGCTGTGACATCTTGATTACCAATATACACTGAATTATTATGTCCAAAACATCCTAAACAGTCCGGGATGGTGCAAGAACGTGCGCCAATGAAGTATTAAGTTTTGCGAAGCTGAAAAATCAAATAATGGACCGATATTACCGTCTGAAAGTTTGACAGATAGAACGGCCGCCATCACGGCTTGGTTTCTTTAGTACTGCCCGACCAAATTTCTGTTAAAGGCTACGACACCGGTCACCGGACATTCTGTACATTATGTATTGTGTAATAAATTTACACCCTGGCAACTTGTGTTACGCGACAGGGACGCCCTCTCTCGCACGCCAATTTATAGTGGTCGCATTCTACTGGTGTTCACAACCATAATGTTGTTCCTATTTGTCGAAAATGTATACTAAATTGAAAAAACACATGCAATTTAAGTAATAAATAAAGGTTAAGTTTAACACAATAGAAGGAAAGTTGTGATCGTCTTGTTTATCTCATTAAAAATTAAATAAATTATTTTTCAGTTTTTCAATAAACCTGGTGTGCAAGTCCCGCATATCGGAGGAGCCCGAGAATGTGGTGTTCAACTTTGAAATGATATTTGACGAACAGAAAAGTGTTTCCAACTGCAAGAACGAAGGCTTTTGGCAAGAAGAACACGCACAATATGACCTGACCATCTCTCCAGGTTTGTTATGATTTTGTTAATGAATAAGTGTTAAACTATTTGTACATAATCTCTTAAGTCTAAACATATACATATTATTTTATGCAGGGTGTCCCATAGCTAGTAGCAAAATTTTGCAGGTGGATTCCTGCATTGATTAGTCGAAAATTTTCAAGCAACCATGACCTAATATTAATAGTTATGGAGATATGCAAAATCAAAGTTTGCATTTTTATTCAATATTTCTGACTTGTTTTTTGCAAAAAAAAATTGAAATATCGTTACAGTAACTTATATAGATTATGAAAAATGAATTCGCTTTAATACAAGTCGAATAAAATGATAATCTATATTATAATATAATATCAATAGTTATAATATCGATCATAACTATTGATATTAGGCCGTGGTAGCTAGAACATTTTCGGCTCATTATGAAGGCAGGAATCCATCTGCAAAGTTTTTGCCTCTTACTATGAGACACCCTGCATAAATCTAATACTCTACTTGTATTTACACAAGTGTTGTAAACACGACAGTTGTCAAGAAATGTCTCGGAATTTTAAAAAGAATGTTGATTGCTACATTAAATACCTAATTCCTTAAATTTTTAAACACTGACGTAATATTTTGCTTATAATTATATTTCAAGGCATCGATTTAAAAATGTTGCTTACCCTTATATTTAACATTCCAAGGTATATTCGTAAGGGAATAAGCCAAGATTTTGTTAAAATGGCCGTACATCAAAATACATCTCAAATATAAATCTACATATATACGAGTACGTTAATATACGTTTACCAATTCCACCGTAAGAACATTATTAAAATGTTGAATGTTTAAATATGTTCTTTATCTGTATTCTTTAAATATTTAATAGCACTGCTAGAGACATCTATGGTCCTTCTTATAAGATGGTATACATACATAGATTTCTCAGTTGGTAATGACACCTCTTCATTCATAAAGTGGAATATTAAGAAATATTCTTTATAATTTGTGAACTTTACATGGCGTAAAGTTAACTTATCTATGCGAGCTCATAAAAGTCGTAAACCCTGGGCCAACCTGTAAACGTTCCATACGCGGTTTCCCGTATAAACAGCTTTGTCTCTGGGAGACTTTAATTATTATAATTTATCTTAATTTTTTTTATAAATATATCAATATTTTTATTTTATTTAAATTTTGGATATTACAGTATACGTTTGCA
Organism: Agrypnia vestita; assembly: GCA_016648135.1. NCBI lineage: Eukaryota > Metazoa > Arthropoda > Insecta > Trichoptera > Phryganeidae > Agrypnia > Agrypnia vestita. Next base: position 57,672 of record JADDOH010005822.1, on the reverse strand, counting down.
CTCTATCTTGGCTAATTATAGAAGTCTCGCAAAGACGAAGCTATTTATATTTATTATTAAACTTATTCGTTTTGCTGTTTTTCAGGTGAAGATTTCAAAATTCTTCTCCTCATCAAGGATGACACCATTTTCACCTACTGCAATTCATCTGGTCATCCTGGTTTTACATCCAAATTACCAATCGGAAGCGCCATGTATGTGGAAATATGGGATGGACTCGACAAGATTGAATCAATGAAGGTTTCGTTTGCGAATTAGCAGCTTTATAGAAATAGAAAATCTGAACTTTGGTTTAGAAAATACGTTTATGAAAAAGATTTTTTTTAATTTTGAAAATTACGCTTCACGCGCACAAAAAACGCATATTTTTGCAAGTGACGTCATGCATCAATTTTTATGTCAATCTGACGTTTAACAAGTAACAACATATTAGAGGTTCATTCGTTTTTTTACAAAGCAAGCCGGCTTTTTTGTATAGTGCTTCCATAATGTCAGGGAAAAAGTTTTGTAGGTACCTATCGTATGGTACCCAAAAGTAGAAATTCATTCCTGAAAACTGAAGAATGAATCCAACATTAAGGCATCAATTTTCGGTAAGTTATAGGATTTTCCTTGTGAAAATCCGTCCTCCATTATGTTTCGGTAAATGTGTTCTTAGATATGAAAATGTTTATATTTATTCAAGTAAATACATGAATAAATTCTGAGGGTATTTGAAGGGATGTTCTTAATATTGTTAATAAGATAAAATATTACATTAATATTTTATTAATTTAGTCTAATCTTAGTATGCCTATATTAATTTAAATAGGCTTCTTATGTTATATATTCTTAAAAATAATATAATATTTAGGTATATACTTTTAAATGATTATATATTGAAAAAATGTGAATAAATTACCTTGAAATAAATAAAATGCATTTAATTTATTGAGATGGCAGAATGTGAAGATTTAACTGATAAAATAAAAAATAGGTAACATTTTTCAATTAACATTGTCATCGTCATCTGCTCTGTGCAAAGAGGTTAATTATAATCTTTGGCTCTGTGGTTCTATAAAATTTTATGCTCATGTAGGTATCCTTGCTAATATAACAACTAAACAAACTTGCATACTTTATTAAACATAAAATAATTTACTTTGCCTATAATGACAAGTAGGTAGGTACCTAAATCGGCTATTTCCCAAAATATTACAAATAAAAAGGTGTTAATCGCAACTCTATTTTAGCTACTAAAATATGAAATAGAACCGAATAGAACACAATTGTAATAATATTTATTTTGACAAGTATTGTAGGTTCATATTTTTTTACATAATACACCCACACCTTCTGTAATCAAACGTAGAAATTTTTTAAAGAAAACTGATGTATTACATTGAAGTGAAGTGTCAACATCGATTGAATTTGAACGCGAACTAGGGGGTTATGTAATTTTTACTCCCTTTCTTTTAACTCGTAGCGTCATCTTGTCTGCTTATCTGACGAAAAAACTTTGGATCGATTTTTAACCCTTTTCCCGTGATCCAATCGAGCTGAAACTTTGCAAGCAGACTCGTGGCGACGATCAAGAAGATCTATCAAATTTTTGATAAAAAAATTAATAACTGTTACGGACAGGACAAAGCCTGATCATACCATCAGGCAACAGAACACTCGAGTTCTAAATGCCAAGCAGAGCGGAGATTGCATTCTCCACAAAGGCCCCTTTCAGGGCCGCTGCCGATGGCCGCCCCGGTTGGGGGTGGGTACCGTGCCGAAGACGGCGCGCGAGTTTTCGGCCGCGGTGGTCGCTTTCGATCGTGGCGGGCGTCAGGCGGCGGCAACCGAGAAGGGGGGAAGCGAATTGGAAGGAAGTAGCTTCATAAAATCACATCTCGCTGGGAGCAATAAAAATGCGTGCACGACATGGGCTGAAATGTATATGTTTTTTACTGAGAAATGTTATATGAAAATCTTAATTTTCAGATTCTCAGAGTTTCTAAAATTATGGAATTTATTGAATTGTTTCAGAGATCTCAATGAGACTGAATCACAATTGTATGTAATAAAATGTCGCATTTCATTGCTCCAAGTAGAGGAGAGAGAGCGGGAGGTGATTTTATTCCACATGTAAAGAGCATTGATGCCTGGTTGCCATGACAACCGGGTATCATCATCATCAGCACTTGGTCACCCCCGACCCAGTCGGGCGTGAATACCGTGTCTAAGTCGGTAACCTGGGCGACAGGTCTGGAACTCGCAATTAAAATATGAATCGAGAGAAATGATGCTCTCGGAAAGTAAAATTACGCCTCGCTTTGAACATGTAAATGTGTTGTACAGCGTGATCCAGACATGTCTTTCATACTGGCACAATATTGTATTATAAATGCTAATGAATATCTCTGATTTCAGAATTTGGAATTCCTTGTTGAAATCCAGGAGCTTGACAGAATTGCATCATGACTGTATGTAAAAATGGAATGTCACATTTTATTGTTCAATAAAGAGAAAGCGGGAGGTATTTTTATTTTGCGTAAGACGCAAGTTTGCCCTATTATCTGAACCATTTTGGTTGAACACTGAAAGTAAAGTCATTTTAAAATCCCGGCAAAATCAGTTGCCGGTCACTTTGAGGAAATTACATGGTCAAAAATATTTTATGAAATTTACCTAAAATAAAGAGTTGTCAAGTAAATGCACATACACACACTGCGCGATATAGTGAGTTATCGGCAGTGATATGGTAAAAAACACATTTTTTCTGATAATTGAATATCTTATGGGAATTAATCAAAGTGAGATTGCAGCTCTCACAGACTTAAAATCAAACTGAAACCTTTTTTACAGTGTTTTCAACAAGAATACTTCTAAAGTTAATGTGTTTTTACGCATGTAAAGTTGTACCGGGACGCCGGAGAAAGCTAAATGAGAAAGTTTTCTCCGCGGCCCCCTTTGAAGGCATATAGCGCAAGTAATATTTACACGACAGACTTGAAAATATTACTACAAGACGCGCCCAGTCAATACCTACCCATTGGTAATGCTAAGACATCGATAAAAATTTGGTCACTAATTTTTAATGAATTTAATCTGACCACCACTGAGGTAAATTTCCGCCGGAATCACAAAAATAGAAATAACTTCTGACAGAAGTGTCCGATCTTGATGAATCTTTTTGCATCATAATCGCAAAGTAAATACCTATTCAGAGAGTATACACATGCCTATATAGGCTCATGTTTTGACTTGGAAGAAAAATTGACCTTTTGAACTTTTCTTAAAAACGCGATCAAAAACCACTTTGTCCATAGACGAAAGTGGTATCAAAAATACTCAGTAGGGCGAGTACTATGCAGTAATCATGGAAAGCATCGCGTAAAAATTAAACTACCTACTTTTATGACCTGATTTAACTTCGACCCTTCACGGTCGACATAATTAACGCATTTTCATAAATTAGTAGGACCTGCAGGTCCGATGAACTGTGTCACGGCCTTATGCAAGGTCAGGCCTATACGTGGCATAGTTTGCAGCCCTGTGGGATACATGCAAAACCTGTAATTAACCATTTTTTGTCTTCAGACCGAGATCAGTACGGCCGCTCGCGGGTTTAGTTCCTAGAAGCGCCGCGAGATGACACCGTCGCGGTTCAAACCGCGGCGACAGAGAGGGGAGATTTGGCTCACTCTGATTGGGTTACGTAACATGCTGTCATATCATATCTTGTAAATCTCTGAGAATGTTATATAATAAAAAGGTTTTGTAGAGCGGTCACCTGTTACGCTCACGCGTGGTGATTTAAACGCTGTCGGACCACTTTCATCTGCATTTTATTTATCTCCCGATACCTATTGGAGAATTTTGCTGGGACCTGACTACTGCAGTGAATCTACGATCCAGCCTCCGCGATCTTCGGCGCCCCTGGCTGAGAATTTTGGACGACGGCCGGCGCTTCTCTATGACGAATTTCGCAAAACAGCGAAAATATGCTGTTCAACACGAGACACCCGTGCTGTATTTCTTCGGCCACTACTACGCTTCTTGGCCGACGGAGCGGACTTGGCGGACCGCCCTATGTTTTGTTTGTTCTGTGCGGAACAATAATTATAGTATAATCTTGGAATTTTCGAAATTATTTATTAATCAATTTTGTAGCGTCGCCCGACTCGAGCTCAACACGTAGGGTAAGCGCTAAACCTATTCTAACTAGGAAATGAGAAAGGGAGTATAATAAAAAGTTGGTTTTTATGGGTTAGTTTTATTATTAAGTGCTTTTATTTAGCTCTCTGCCCGTTTGTTGTTTATTTATTTTTTAGATTGATTTTTCACCAACTTTAAAATTAAAGTTTTAAAATTATTACTGAATATTAAAATGCCTACGTAGCTTCGAGATTCGTGAAGAAATATTCCAGTTTGAAATTTGTTAATTTAAGTCGGTAGATTCAACTTTGACATTAGGCAGAACAAAATGTCAAATTCGATAAATTAAAGATATCTTGAATGTAACGGACAGGATGAATGATAGCCCTGAAAAGAGCCTCCTCAAAGAAGATGACATTGCCGAGTTCCATGGTTCGCTGCGGACACCGATCAAGGTGGACCTGTGACGTCATCTTATTCACGGGCGACCGGGCAGGACGCCGGTGCGTCATCACCACCCTGAGGACCGTAAAGACGGGTCCTATGCTTTGATAAATTTGTGAACAAATTTATGTATGAAAATTTATGAAAATAAAATAGCTGTGACATGTTTTAAATTATTACAAATCATTGTAAGAACCTGGATATTGACATATATGAATGTACTTTGTCACATGTTTATTTTCAATAAACGAGAAAATCGCTGTTGCGATAGACCGGGGTGGTGAGTGTAGCCAACTGTATGGCATAAAGACAGATATAAGAAATATTATTGAATATTTCCGAGTGACGGCCAACTGTATGGCGGAAAGACAGATACAGGAAATATTATTTCCTACGGCTAACTGTATGGCCTGACAGACAGAATTACGAAATATTGTTTAATATTTCTACATATGTATCCGAGGACAGAGAGTTGGTATGCGAAGGAAAAACGGGCTGCAGACCGATTGTTTCCGACAAGTCGCGAAGCCATATCTTGTCGGATCTCGGAGAAATTTACATATAACTAACAGTGTTTTATAGGCCTAGCGACGGGGCTCATCACTAATAAGGTCCCGGGCGCGACAGCCACCGAAAAACGGTATTTGTACCAACAAATACGAGAATTTTCGACCCAAAATTGATTTTCTTATATTTACGAAAAACGAGGGTTTTTTTCAATGAAATTGGTATCAAACCATAATATTTTTGCTAAACAAAGCCATTTAGACTAAAATCTAAAAGAAAATCATGTAAATAAAAAAGTAAAATTTTTCACATTTTTTACGTAACCACTATCAGCAGTGGTCCAATGTCGATAAGGGTCATTTTTCAGTCAAAACTTTGAAACTGTCTTACAGACGCTACAACAGCCGGATCAACTCAAAATATTTTTTGTTGAATTCCTTGCATAAGAATCTACCCATTTTACATGTTTTTACATACCTACCTTGTCAGGGGCGCACCTGAAAAATAAATGAAAATTAATTTTTTGCGACCCACTTTGAAATATTTATAAATGACTGAAATTTTATTGTACATAACTAAAACTGATATCAAAAATTACACCCGTGTGGGCTCTTTATAAACTGCATTAACAAACATGTATAAACCATAGTTAACAAATTTTATAAATTTAATTGTGAAATTTTCCTGAGCAAATACCGCTGCGATCGGTATATATTTTTTGATAAAAAATTAACTTCGGTCTTGCGGGTCCAGGCAATCACGTCATGCTATAAGCAAGACATAGCACCATGTAAATGACGTGATGAAAACCCCGGGGGGGTGGCGTAAAAATTCTAAATAATTTTTGAATTCTGTAAATAAAACTTCCGAGCTATTTTTTAGACAATTTCGCGGGCGCGAACGCGCGATAAAAACTCTCTGTGATTGGCTCCCGGAAATAAGCCGGGAGGTATTAAATTTGTGTATAAATTAAACTTCCGTCGGCGTACAGATTCATTCCGTTCTGTGCTTTATACGTCGTCTGGACCACTTCTTCTGACTTTTACTCAACACCTCTGACCTCTGCTCTACCTACTGTTTTTGGATTTTGGAACTTCAACTGGACTACCTGCAACCGGATAATTCACTTTTTTGTGAATATTTAGAACAACCACTGTCAGCGGGTTTACGATTACCGCTGTACAGTCTTGGTCTGTTCTACGAGTCAAGTACGGGAGACCTGCGCATCATATCTTCGCGTATTCTGTACGGAACATTGAATTTAGATTTCTAATATCTCAGAACAACTTTGGTTTAGAAAAAAACGCTTCGACCAAAAGAACGTTCAACATTTATGCCGCGGGTCCAATGAGTGTTGACGCACAATGTGCTTAATATAATTAATCTTTTTAAACAGAAATTTGTAGGTCATTTTTATCGTCGCCACGAGTCTGCCTGCAAAGTTTCAGCTCCATTCGATCACGGGAAAAGGGTTAAAAATCGATCCAAAGTTTTATGTCAGACAAGCAAGCAGGCAAGCAGACGCTATGAGTTAAAAGAAAGGGACTAAAAAAGTAACCCATAAAAACCAAGTTTTTACAATACTCCCTTTCTCATTTTCGGGTTTCGTGTCTTCCACATGCTCGGAATCTCCATACAACTTACTAAGTTGTATGAAAAAACCATTAAAAATTTGAAAAATCCAAAATTATGCTGTAATAATTATTTTTTTTAACGAAAATTTTATAGATCTTCTTGAGCGTCGCCACGAGTTTACTTGCAAAGTTTCAGCTCGATTGGATCAGGGGAAAAGGGTTAAAAATCGATCCAAAGTTTTTTCGTCAAGCAAGCAAGCAGACGCTACGAGTGATCGTGGCGTCTGATTGATTGAATCGGCATGAGTACCTACTTATGTGTTTCTAAAACTCGGACTTGTTAAATATTATGTAGTAATAGGTAGGTACTAAAATTTATTTACTTACTCAATACTTTCAAAGATGCCCGATCGTATATCCTAAATGCTGGCAGCGGTCTATTGTTTCAGTAATCGGTCAATAAGTGTCGTTTGAATATTAGTAAATGAAAAATTAAAATTTGTTAACTTTTTAATTAATTTTTTACTTTTTCGTCTATGTAGATAAAGTAACACAAATAGTAGGTACCACAGAATAGAGAAGATAGTAGGTACACTAATAACCACCGCTGGACGTCATTGTTCTGATAACACTTCCTTTTTGGAAAATTGTATCTAAATTAGGACGGTGTGGTTTGTCGATAATCTCCAAGTCAATGATCTCCGCAGTGAATGTGTGTAATGCGAATTAGTATTTACGCATGTACAATTTGTTTGATAAAGATTAATAATTTATCATTAATATTTATCAAACAAATTAATAGTACGTTGATATTTATAACTTGCTAAAGATAGGCTTTGACAACAACTATGCGCATCTTTAGCCCGCGTTCTGGCCAGTGCTCGCTGCTCGGTCCTTTCTTTTTGATGTGTAACATCTTTCCTCTCTCTTTCGTACAATCTGTGGCAGTGATTTCGTGAAAAAGGACGGAAATGCGTAACAGGAAATAAGACGCGCGCAACCAATGAGCACGCGCGGAACACGCGCGTTGAAAAAAACATCGTTTATAAACAAATCAATGTACAGCAAGTGCCATCACAGCGAAGACGCACACTACCAGCCTATCCTTCTGATTTTGTATATATGTTGCGAGGTTGGTGTCAAGCTTGTTGTAACATTGATATATTTTTTCTTATATCTTCAAAACTATCCAATAAATACTTTATTTTTTTTTACATTGATGTAAACTATAACTACCCTTAATTATTTACATTCTCAAATTTTATGTAATTTAAGAGATTATATTTAAATACTATCTGGTTGGCCCGGCTTCGCTCGGGACCATAATTCGGTAAGCATAGAATTGTGTTGACGTCTCTTTTTTGCTGGTTTCAGCATCTGTGTTGAATTGCCTTGCTGGACCGTATTCGCTTTACTAAAACATCAACAGATATTTTAGCGCACAATCATAACACTCTAGAGAGAACCTTCCAAAACTTTCTAGAGCATTCCGAAATCTTATAAAACTTTCTGGAATCTTCTAGAACTTTCCCTTTCCAGAACATTCTAGAGCATGATAATTCTTTCTGGAACCTCTAGACCCACCGGCGCACTCCCCCACTCAATTTGAAATCTTATAGATCTTTCTGATAGTCTGTAGAACTTTCTCCTTCTTTTCTAGAGAATTCTCGAACTCTCTAGAACTTTCCGGAACCTTTTAAACTCGCCGTCACACTCCGCAATTCAGTTTGGAATCTTAAAGAATTTTCTGAAACTTTCTCCATCCAGAACTTTCTAGAGTATTCTGGAACCTTCCAGACTCACCGACACATTCCGCCACTCAGTCTGGAACCTTCTTGAACTTTGTCTTTTCAGAATCTTCTAAAGCATTCGAGAACCTTCACGAATGTTCTGAAACCTTCTAGACCCCCAGACACACTCCACCTCACTGTTTGTAACGTTAGAGAACTTTCTTTAGAAGAATAAAGAATCTTCTAGAACGTTCTCCTTCTAGAACATTCTAGAACTTTATCAAACGTTCTGGAACTTTCTATAGTCACCGACACACTCCGCCACTTGGTTTGAAACCTTATACAACTTTCTGAAATCTTATAGAACATTCTCCTTCCAGATTTTTCTGGAGCTTTATCTAACGTTCTGGAATCTTCTGGTCTCACTGACGTACTCCGTACTCAGTTTACAACCTTAAAGAACATTTGTCAATAGTCTAGAACGTTCTCTTTCCAGAAATTTCTACAGCTTTATCAAATGTTCTGAAACCTTCTAGACTCACCGACACACTCCGCCACTCAGTTTGTGGCCTTATAGAACTTTCAGAAATCTTCTAAAACCTTTTCCTTCCATAATTTTCTAAAGCTTTATCAAACCTTCTAGAACCATCTAGACTCACCGGCATACTCCGCCACTCAATTTGGAACCTTTTAGAACCTTCTTGAACTTTGTCTTTCCAGAACCTTCGAAAGCATTCGACAACCTTCATGAACATTCTGAAACCTTCTGACTCACAGTCACTCTCCGCCACATTGTTTGGAATGTTAGAGAACATTCTCTGTAAGAATAGAAAATCTTATAGGACGTTCTCCTTCCAGAACATTTTAGAACCATATCAAATATTCTGGACGCTTTTAGTCACCGACACACTCCGCCACTTTGTTTGGAACCTTATAGAGCTTTCGGAAATCCTCCAGAACTTTCTAGAGCTTTATCGAACATTCTGGAACCATCTAGACTCATTGACATACTCCGACACTCAGTTTGGAACCTTTTAGAACCTTCTAAAGCATTCGAGAACCTCCATGAACATTCTGGAACCTTCTAGACACGCCGACATACTCCGATACTTTGTTTGGACTCTTACAGAACTTTTAGGAATCTTCTAGAACGTTCTCCTTCCAGAACATTCGTTCTGAAACCTTCTACAGTCACCGACACACTCCGCCACTTTGTTTGGAACCTTATAGAACTTTCGGAAATCTTCTAGAACGTTCTCCTTCCAGAACTTTCTAGAGTTTTATCTAACATTCTGGAATCTTCTGGTCTCACTGACACACTCCGCACTCAGTTTAGTTTAGAACTTTTGGTAATATTCTAGAAAGTTCTCTTTCCAGAACTTTCTACTGCTTTGTCGAACGATCTGGAACCATCTAGACTCACCGGCATACTCCGTCACTCAGTTTGGAACCTTATAGAACCTTCCTGAATTTTCTGTTTCAGAAACTTCTAAAGCATTCCAGAGACCGTCATGAATGTTCTGGAACCTTCTGGACACACCGTCACACTCCGCTACACAGTTTGGAACCATATAGAACTTTTAGTAATCTTCCAGATCATTCTCTTCCAGATCATTCTCCTAGCGCTTTATCGAATGTTCTGGAACCTTCTAGACTCACAGATACACTCCGCCATACTGTTTGGAACGTTAGAGAACTTTCGGGAATCTTCTAGAATATCTCCATCCAGAACACTCTTGAACTATATTGAACGGTCTAGAAACTTATAGAATCACAAACACACTCCGCCACCAGAACTTTCTAAACCTTTATCGAACGTTTGGATCTGGAGCCTTCTCGACTCATCTCTTAGTTTGGTACCTTATAGAATTTTCGGGAATCTTCTAGAACACCCCCCTACCAGAGCTTTACCGAACATTCTGAAAAGTTTTTGACTCACCGGCACACTCCGTCACTTAGTTTGGAACCTTATAGAACTTTCAGGAATTTTCTAAAACGTTCTCCTTCCTGAAATTTCTAGAATGGATTTTTCCAGAACCTTCTAGACTTACCGACACGGTTGGCGGGCCCATTATGGAACAATCTGAAGTATTTGCGGCCTTCCCATAACAAAAAAATGTGCTAGGATGCACATTTTCGTCACCCACTCCCACCCATGCTCAGCCACCCCCACCAAACTTGCACATTTTCAATGGGACACCAAGGGCTATCCACCATCATAACCACCATTTGGTGGTAGTATCTGGTTGTGAAGAAAACTTGGCGGATAGGGAAACACGGGTTTCTTTTTATATTGATATTGATTGATTTAAATAAATACAGCATCTATGATTATAAGAAGTAATTTCGGCAGTACTTTCTCATCAAAAATAACATCAATTTTTTTCTATAAAAATATTAACACTCATTAAACAAATACAGCTTGAGAAAGTACGGCCCTGTTTCATTGTTCATGGTCATTTTACCCCCACCGCGCGGCCACCCATCGGTAATATGCCTCAGTTTTGGCCGGAGATAATGTATGGAACAAGACTTCTATAAAAATTCTATGTTCTGTGATGATCCATAACGTACTATTCCCTATTTTTCAAAATTAATAGAGCAACAACATAGATTCGTCCGTAACAAATCAACGATCTCCGACTTATTACTCTTTTCAAACATCCTCTTTAACGCTATGGATGACAATACTCAGGTCGATCCAATCTATATGGACTTTAAAAAGCCTTTCAACAAAGTAGATCACTATATCCTCCTCAAATAATTCAGTAAATATAAAAGATAGCTTTAAATGGTATTAAAGGTAACTTATATCGCTGGTTTGCCTCCTACATATCCAATAGACAACAATGTGTCATGACCAATGGTTATCGCTCAAAGTGTCCTGCAAGAATCAATCCTTAAACCTTTCCTTTTTACGTTAAAGTGTTTTCAATTTGCTTCATTCTTACTCTTCGCTGATGACTTAAAACTCTACTCAAAATTTCCAGTTTCGTTGATTGCAACAACCTCTAAAGCCACTTAAACAGATTCTATGATTACTGTATCATAAATAAACTATTTCTAGGTTATACCAAATGCAAAATAATCAGTTTTACAAAAAATCGTCATATATATGTTCACCAGTACCATATCGGTGGTGGCGAGCTCCATTCCGTTGACACAATAAAAGACCTAGGTGTTACCTTTGATACCCATCTTCGCTGCAATATTCACATAGAAAACATAATTAGCAAAGCACAAAACATAACAGGATTTATACTCCGTTTCACCAGAAACTTCAAAAATCCTAAAACTTACATGCATCTGTACCAAACTCTTATCAGACCGCACCTCGAATATGCATCCAGCATTTGGAACCCCTACTATAATACATATATTGAAAAACTTGAAAAAATACATCAGAACGCTTAGCTTTAGGTTAAACATCTCACGGCAACATTCATTGAATTACTTAAACATCTTAAGTATAAAAAACAGACGCACAGCTCTTGACATTGTTAACTTGTACAAGATCCGTCGAAACCAATTTAATTGTCCACTCCTTTTATCACTTATCAACATCCATGTCCCAGCAAGAGCTACTAGAACACAGTGCATCTTCCACATTCCTGTAGCTCGTACCAATTACGGATTACGCTCCCCCATAGAGAGAATGTGCCGAGTCTACAATGACTTGTTCACCGACATCGATATCTATCATGTGTCTCTGTACCACCTAAGATCACAAGTGAATCACAATAATTCTGCGACGCAACATTGAATTAATACTTAATTAATAACTGAATATTGATTCACTACTGCAATGCAAGATATAAATAAAGTTAGATAATATGTATACTTTATTATTGTTATTTACTTTATTATGTTCTGCTCACTACTGTTACAATTGATGTCTTTTATTTTAACATGCTTATATTATTATTCAAAATTATTTCTATGTGAGATATGTTAATTTATATGTCAAGTTAATATGTTAATTACTAACTATTTACACTCTCATATATTTATATATATCATTTTCTTATATCTGTTAATATTTCCAAATAAACAAATAAACAAAATAAACAAATAAAGTATAAAAATGTTTAAAGAGTGCTGAAGGTCTTAACTACTGGGTGCCTAATATACTTACGAATTCCGTATACCATAATCAGGAAATGAAGCAGATTTGACTGTAGATTGTGTATTGCCAAATCAACACCAGCATTGCATAAACCATAGGAACTTAGATTGGAAGAAAACAATGTTTAAAATGAGATGTAATATTTATCAAATAAAAAAATACAATTTTTTTAAAAGGAATAATAAAAGCTAACACAAAAAAAGAAGTGAGAAAATATAAAGTCTTATGATTAAACACTCAAAAAACCTAAAATTAAAATTATTCGAGTTACAATCATATTAGGCAAGTCAGTGATAACTTTTACAAAGTTATTCATTAATAACACTAAAAGTAGAGTTGCAGTCAAACCAAAGTAATCACTCGTAGCTTGTGGCTTATAAGAAAATTGGAGATTAAAGCACCAACTTTAAATGGTGACAGGTAGACTGAAAATTTATCAGTGATTGGATTAAACATGCGTTCTTTAGATAAATAGCACGAAAAAGCCTTTGCCATTTTTATTGTCAAGAATTTGTTATTGAATATGTAATTGAAGTGTTAATACAATTACGTAATATTTACGAAAATCCAAAGCGAAAACAATAAAAAAGAGCAGAATGAGTTTCCACAATAAATACGACACATTGTTTTACAATATTCACAAATATAAAATAAATAAATCTTATCGTACCATGACTTAGTAATCTTAGGTTTAAATTATTAAAATTGACCAAAAGTAAAAAACATGGTTGAAAGTAAATATGTAATTAAAAAAAGACATCCCAAAATGTATTTAAAAAATAAGTAAAACCAAACAAATAGCTTAACCAATAATAATAATTAATAATTTCTCTGAAGTCTTACTATTAAGGATTTATAGCAGGAACTTCAAAAAAGTATATCTATGCATTTGTTCCCATTGGTCTTCCATCAGTTCAATTCTTCAAAGACGTTTTATTTAAGCCAATGCAGAAATATTTTCAAAATTGCATAAAATTATGGAAGTTGAGTACGCAAACAGCGCTTAATTTTTTTATAAATGAAAATCGTTTTTAATTTTTAAAAAAAATCTGTACATCATACATTTTTCAGTTAAAGTATAGTATTAACGTATACGTTGAGCCCAAAAATGATTAAACGAAGGTTTGAAAATTCTACGTATTATAAATTCTTTAATAATATTTTGTGTGTTACGCTTAATTTTATAAAAAAAAATTTGCTAAAACACGTTTGACAAATATTATATTCATAAATATGTTCTAACTAAAAAATAGTAATCTCCCTCGAGATCTAGGATACATAATATTGTGCTAATATTTTTGGATTTATGAAATATTTTCTATTTCTATAATTAACACTATTGATCAGATACATACATATTTATGGCAGTGACATTATTTTTACCAACTTTTTGTGTTAAAAAGACAAATTCACATTCACGCAGAACTCAAATATAATAAGAGTCTAAGACACATTAGTAGAACACTATGTTAAATACGTACTATTGTTTTAAGTCTCAGAAAATGTGGAGAGTTGTTTGTGAAATGTGGAGATTTTGGTAACACTGTTATGCTTTGTCTAAATTGAGTGGGAAATTCAAGGGTGTGTTGCCTGTACACTTTCCTCCCTGTTAGCAAACAAATTTCAATAGTTCCACAAATGACCCAGTAAAAATTTTCTAATCATGTGTCCTGTAAATTAATTACAATTTTACAATTAGAATGCCCGGATTACCCACTCACTTAGATCATTCATTAATAGTTGTAATTACCAAAAAATTACTACGTAATTAGACCTACTTTTATTAAATTTAGGTATCCAAATGAATTTGAATATTTCATAAAAATGAGAAGACATTGAGTTATTTATACATTTGTAGAAGACTTTGAAATTTTTTAAATTTTTTATTCTGTATACAACATACAAGGCGATGTATGTATTTTTGGGTGTTTTTTTTTTTATATATTTATTAATTTTTTGATATTTATTACATTATACATATGCCAAACTGCACAGCAGTTTTACGGCAAACATATACGATGGATGGTGAAAATATATATGATGGAAAACACAAGTACAATACTTTGCTTTAATGCTCAGTTGGTATAAATTAATTATTCTATCTACTTACATATTTTATACTATTTAACAAATAAAATTTAGTCACTACAGATGGATAAATCTTTTCAAATGATAAATTATTGTACAAGTTGCATTATTGACCGTGGATACTGGATTTCCCTAACATAATTGGAAGAAAATTATTCACAAGCTTCATAAAAATTCTTAAATATTCAATGAATTATAAACATGTAAACAATCAATGGCATAAAATCTCTGAAGGCATTATAAACATAATATAAAATGGTTAAAGTGCGTGAAAAATAAGTGTACATATTATTATGGCAGATAGATATTAAATATCTAATTACAATAACAATTATTACCTGAATATTAAAATATAAATAAATAAATCACCGGATCATTGAGATCATTTTACTTCTAAAATGATTCTTGTTGTTAAGGTGTTTTGGAGACTTTCAATTTATTAGTATACTTATTAAGGTTAAAATAAATTTTGTGATAAAACAACTATATCTTTAGAATCGATGGTTGAATTAGATTGAGCAAGATTTAGGAGTTTGCATATTCTAATCAAAACTTTGCTGATACATGTGAATCTTAGCCAAATTCTACGACTAATCCTACATAATCCAGAAAGTAGTGTGAACTGTATTTTCATGATAATTTAAAATAGGTGGAGCCTGAAATAATTTTGGAAATAATCCATATAGATAGAGTTCATGCTGCGAACACAGATCCAAATCGGAGATACCAGCATGGGATCAAATCAAATATGATGCATTTTTGTTGGGATGGAAGATTAATGAAGTTACCCTAAATAATAATTAGTAGTAGTAGTTCATATGATATTTTTTCTAATGTTGCACCAATAGATTCATATATTATGCCATTGAATTAATTGGACATTCTATTAACGAAACATTTTAAAGAATTGCTATTTAGGTTCAGTTATGTTACAACTAAATTCAGTGGTTGTTAAATATTAAAATGAGCAGTGTGATGATGCATTCTAATACTGTCATAATTAATCACTCGCAGGAGGATCCATGGCACAAATGAGAGCTTTCATGACAGCGGCAGCCACGAGGGAAGCGTACGGTTGCCAGTCCTTACCCCGACTGCCATCTTGATAATCAGATATGCCTGGAAGAAAGATGGAATTATTATAGCAATTAAACATTCTAATAAAACTGATAGCTAGTCACAGAAAAATATCTATGAAAAAAGAAAAATTAGCAACTTACCTCGGATGCATACAAATGAATCCTTGCAGTTCCCAATAACGCTGTCTAGCACAGGGTGGAGCGGAGCCGCCAATGCAACTGCGCTGCAATGATTGGCCAGGGCTGTGCGAGCAGTTGCAGACAATCCTCCGACCCCTACCACTGGACCAAGCTGCACTCTACCGCCGCACTCACTGCAACACCGTCAACATAACAATAATACTTTACAATGCAATAAACTAAACCAGATTCTGATTTTTCATGGTCTTCTTTTAGACAATTTTGATATACATAACACAGTGCAAAGAATTTGATTGCTTGCATGGCTCGTTACCAAGAAGCATGCGAGGAATTCACGAAAGAACCATCACAGCTATTAAAAACTGAATTGTTGTTCACAACAAGAGTATCTGTGAATTTGGTATGAAATGAGAGTAATACAATCTTATTCTATAAATGATCATTGTATTCATGTACCATGATACATATTTATAATAAATAAATAAATAATAAAAAATTATAAAAAAAATAAAATAGATATCTCAAGTAATAAAAGTGATTATTTGGAAAACGTGCGTAAATGTTCTCATAGAGTGAATATATTAGGTCCTTACATATGAAATTGGCATTTTGCCGTACTGGCAAATTTGATCTCAAATATCTTCTCTTTGGTTAGTAATTCCAAATCCAAATTTATACAGCTATTTACTCATGTATTTGTGTTTTGAAAATTATAATTCATTTGTTTTTTCCTCAATTGTTTTTTTCTTTGCGTCACTCAGTTTACAAAATGAAAAACTTGAAATATCGCGTTATTTACGAGTACGAGTTCCACCGTGGCACCAGTGCTGCAGAAACGGCTCGAAGGATTAATGATGTGTATGGCGACGGTGCCGCAAAAGAAAACACAGTGCGTTTTTGGTTCCAACGTTTTCGTTCTGGAAATTTCGACCTGCAGAACAAGCCCCGTGGACGGCCAGAGACCAAAGTTGATAATGAAGAATTGAAGGCTATTGTGGAAGCGGATCCATCGCAAACCACATCCGAGTTAGCTGCAGGCTGCGGTGTTAGTGATAAAACTGTTTTAATCCACTTGAAGCAAATTGGTAAGGTGAAAAAGCTTGAAAGGTGGGTACCTCACGAATTGAGTGAAGCAAATCAACAAACGCGCGTTGACTGCTGCGTTGCATTACTCAACCGGCACAATAATGAAGGGATTTTAAATCGAATCATTACCTGTGATGAAAAGTGGATCCTGTACAATAATCGGAAGCGCTCATCGCAATGGCTGAACCCTGCCAAACCAGCCAAACCATGCCCCTTTCTTAAATTCTTAAATCTGGCCAGACGATTACGGCAGATGTCTATTGTCAGCAACTGCAAACCATGATGGAAAAGCTAGCTGCTAAACAACCGAGGCTGGTTAATCGCTCTAGGCCACTGCTGCTTCATGATAACGCTAGACCACACACTGCACAACAGACGGCTACCAAATTAGAGGAGCTTCAATTGGAATGTCTAAGACATCCACCGTACTCTCCGGACCTTGCCCCAACAGATTACCATTTTTTTTGAAATTTGGATAACTTCTTGCAAAGGAAAAAATTCAACTCCGATGGGGCAGTCCAAACCGCCTTCAAAGATTTTATTGATTCCCGTCCGAATGGTTTTTTTAGTAAAGGGATCGATGAACTACCTATGAGATGGCAAAAGTGCATAGATAGCAATGGTACATACTTTGATTAAATAAATACATTATAATAAAAAAAATCGGCTTTATGTTCCTCCCATACTAAACGCCAATTTCATATGTAAGGACCTAATATTTTACTATGATTTTTAAACTTATGTTATTTTTAAAAATAAAATGTTGATATGATATGCAATAATGACTTATTCTGGATTGATTTTCATACAATGAAACCTATCTCCTAATTTTCGTTATTATGCTATATTCTGTAGAATGTATCCAACGTGTAAGAACAAAATACAAAATACAGAATACATACTATACAAAATTCAAGAAACACATAAAACAAATAGAATATAGGATTGAGGGGCCAGCTTCGGTCACTTTAAGATATTTTTTGCCAACTGTACATCACTACGAACTCAAAAATAGTCAGAAATGATTTTTTTAAATTTCCCCACATAGCACTTTCATTACTCTTTTGAAAATGTAGGAAAAAAAAAAATTTTAAATAGGAACATCAAACATGAAATATGTCCAAATGTGCCAGTTCTGGACACTTTTTATCTAGTTTTGGCCACTTCAGTTTTTATAAGGTTTCTAAATATTTAGAATAAAAATAAAACAAGATATGTAAGTAACTATAGGAAAATTATGAATTTTATTATAATTATGATCTTGTCGTGCCTATAGATAAAGAATGAGGTAACTTTTAATGCCACACTATTCCCGGACAGATCAATTTGGAAAGATAAAAAGGAATTTTCTGCTTGTAGTTTTCTGGGGTATTCTGCCATGTGTATCTGACCTCTCTGGCTGACATTACGGATCTCACTGCAGGGTCCATCATCAGGGCTGATGATGGACCCTGCAATGAGATCCGAAACGTCGGCCAGAGAGGTCAGATATACATGGCAGAATATCTCAAAAAACTATACGCAGAAGATTCTGAATGGTCGTGAAAACCTGAGAACATTTTTAGAAAGAAATTTAATCCGTTTTGTGGAAGCGGGTAACGACATTATCATTTTAATACTATTTTCTGCAACAGATGCCAGATTAGGTATTTGTGGCATAACAAATATATTCCTCCGAGATAAGTTATTTCACAACCATATCTTCTGACGCAACAGGGTACAATATTTTTACTACTTTTGAATTTTACTAATGCGTAGTCTCCTTCCTTTGGATTTTTTTCTAATTCTTCATTTTTCGAAGATCTTGATTTGATAAATCCACAACTGTTCCTCATTTGTTGGGTTTTTTTTAAAGAATGTTCTTAGGTTTTCACGGCTGCTTAGAATATTTTGGTTTATATCTTCTGAGATATTATGAGGTGTTTTTACGACCGTTTTGGCCAAAGACACGAACCAGAAGAGTTTTTTTTTCTTTTGTTCAAACTGCCAGCTTTTTTCTTCATTCTATCTTTTCTTAATTAGTATACTTGAGTCACTAATATTTATCTTATGATGTTTGTATTTCTCTACACCGTTCCATTATTAACTTATACATACTTATTCATTCATGGTCTTATGTATCATACTCCTGTCCCCAAACACAAGTATTACTTTACTGGGGACAGTTAAACATGCATAAAAAAATGTAATATTCAATGTAAAATGTATGTAATATTTTTATTTTCAATAAAGAAAAAAAATTTCAATATTAAAAAAAAATCAAGTTCACATCTCCCACTTTGACAGCCTTTTTTGAACAATGGGCAACTATAGATTTACTTTGCATAAAGTTATGGCTGAATTTGACGAGAGCTTACCTGATATTATTGTTGTGTGTCGGAGTCGGGTGGGCGACCTCAATCATTCCCTGATCACCCAGTGACATGTAAAGTTTATCCGTATCTGCATCAGGTGCTTCGATATTTAATGCTTTGGCACCTGAATAATAAAAATTATACTGTAAAGTTTCATACCTTATTTGATGGCAACAAAATGCGTTTTAAATTAATTTAAATATTATTCATTGAAAATATAACTCACATTTTAAAATAAATATCAGATTCATTATGTGGGCCCATTCTGTGTTTTAAAATTACACAGACACATTAATAAAAGATGTTCCCCTGAATAACTGCAAAAATTATGCAGTCAATGCAGCATTCCATTGTGATCTAACTTTTAATAAATATAACATAATATAATTTATTATAGTGCAACTATTGCAATGTCGAAAATATGTACCAAATTTGAGTGAAGGCAAAAGTGTTTAAAAAATTAGTAGAAAACGACTAAGTTTGAAAATTAATTGAATAAAAAATTATTGAAAGATAGAATATAATAACTATATACAAAACTTATATCTATTTTCCTACTAGCTTGTTCCACAAAACACAGATTTTTATATTTTAAGTCTTCAAGAATTCATAATGTAATGAGCTATGCGCAAAACTTTACTTTTAATAAAAAAGATAAAAAAATTCAAAACCCTCAATGTGTCTCAGGCCATAATATTGATATGCAATCCGTCGAGAGAGAAATCTAAAATGGTCCATTTTCATAAAAATGTGTAAATTTAATTTATGTATTTGATTTGGTGCAAAATCACATACATATTCAGTTACAGAAAACAAGATATACTAACCTTCTTCAATATATTTCAGCCAGGGCGCTTCAGCTTGAGTGTAAAGCGTTTGGGAGAGATCTAAAAGCCCCGAATCCTTGGGTTTGTACGGTCTGGTTTCAAAATCGTAGCCACCTAATGTGTTCGGAGTAGCCTTTTCACAGTACACGTATATGTATCTAAAAGAAATTAAAAGTTTGTGAATAAAGACAACTATAGGTGATGTGTCCGTTGTTAATTGTAAACAGTTGACATCAACGGTTTACAATCACGGTGAAATTTGTTTATATCTGAGAAAGAGAGTGAACCAGTCCTGTCTCATGTATTATGAAATAAATATTTGAAATTATTTCAATGTTTGCTCATAAATTATGAATACTGAAAATGTAGTAAATGATTAAAGGCTCCCCATGACAGATATTACAATAGATACATACTTATTACTAGGATCTGGGGTAGACACCACAACATCTCCGAGTCTGACGTGACGACTGTAATCTGTATAGTGAGGAACGCCTCCTGCCACTCCAACCAACAGCACGTGGTCAACCTAAAATAAATTAATGCTTTAAATATGTGCATAATTTTAAATAAAAACGAATTAAAACAATGGGTGTATTTTATAAGTTTGAAAGAAAAACTCATACAAGCATCTTGGTGCTGTAAGTATCAAAGGTACTAGGAGGATTGTTTATTTCATGGTAAGATTACATTTAGGTCTGAATTCTTCATTTATTTATACAAAACAAGTTCAATTTATGTTATATATGTATTTACAATTCAATTGTTGTTTCGTGATTCTGTACGTTCATAACTTCACTTTTTACATTTTATTTTTACATAAATAAAATAATAGTTTTATATTTTATTTATGTAATATCACTTAGTTGATAATTTTTTTTAAATTTTATTAAGAATTTTAAATATTAAGAAAAAACAGAATGTTTTATTACCCAGGTTAATGCGACCCCGGATAATCGGAAGATTACTGTAATGTAATATACCTTTTGGAATGTCCCTAATAGGCGAGTGGTGGTGTTACCAGCTGCGGTCATGGCCTCCCTGGTGTGGCCAAGCGACGGCAGCTTCGTGCTCACAACTCTGTGTGCCCCGATATTGCCCAAGGTATACACATTAGACTCACCTGACAGACAAAAATAATGTAAGTTAACTATGATCATTCAAAATTACTGCCTTACAAGGCGCTCCAAACATAATGTCACCAAATCTGATTCCACGTGTATGATTAAAATATCATTCTCAGTTCCGCTCAGAACTACTCATTAATCAAATATCACACATTCTCTTACGTTAATCCGGTAAGTGCTTACTCACCTTCAAATTCGATCATACCAAATTTTATAATTGTCACTGCCTTCCTGTAGATACCTAGTCACACTCGCCTTATCATTTTTTTTTCCACCAAGCATTTGTTCCACATGACAAGCCCTCCTTACAGGATTATAACACTCTTAGTGCACCCACTCAAATATTTTTAAATATTTTTTTTTAAATACTAAGGTTGCAAGACAAACATAAAACAAACAAACATCAACCCATTTCCGTCCACAAAATATGCACAAGAAAATATTGCCTTCCCGATTATGAATCCAAAAACTGAACTTGTAAAATATGAAACAAAAATATATGTAGGTGCATTTATGACCAAACACAGTGCATGGACAGTGAAAAAAACATGTAATAAAAATTTCCCATTACCAGTATAAAAAAATGATACCTGTGTCTTAAGGTAAAGAAATGAACTTTGTATTTCAAAACTGAAAACAAATAAAATCTCTATATTATAATTAATAGCAAAACTATGTTTTAAAATTTCTCAAAGTGTGATTGTCCTACATAGCAAATTTTACAATACCTAGGTGCTCGATTTCTCAATCGCTAACAGACCTAAAAATACCTTCATTTTACAACATATATACAAGTACCAAAAAAGGAAATGAATAGTGCTGAAAATAATTTTCAAGAATTCTTAATGTTTGAAGCGGTGACTTTGCACTTAGATATTATTATATAAACTACAAGAAACTTTGTTGATTGATATGGTAAAATATTTCAAAGCAGACCGTCCTCTTCATTGGGCATTATAATAATAATGTTACAGGGAGTCTCGTTTCCAAACCGAACAGAATTAAAAATAAAATACCAATGTTCTTAGAGTTCAATAATAACCACTACAATGATTTTAAGGATTCGCTAAAACTATGAAACATAATAAGTAAAAAAATAATCTAATACATTTCGTATGTACACTGGTGTGATTCAAACGCAACCGTTATTTTGACAAACAAAAAAGTTCTGATATTTTATTTCAATAACGAGTACAGACTTTCCAATTAAACATGGAAAACAATACCTGTTAAATGGCCACCTCGGAATCTCACACGTACAACCACAATTTTGTCAATTTTTTTTATTTTTTTGAATAATTATGGCTGTTTTACAGCTCGGGTATTAAATGACAATATTGTTACTGTCATCAGCATAGACCTTATCAAAATACATACTTCTATATGTAACATGTCCGTCACTAATGTAACAAATGTTCGTCACTAAACTAAACACTACCAAGACACTACGCTAGATGGCGCTGTTTTCACAGCCTTAACTCGTGGCCGAAACAACGCTAACGAAAAAAAATGCTACCAGATGGCGCTGTACACACTACGGTTTCACGATAATTCTATTTGATATGAAAGTTAAATTTAAATTGGCATTTTGTGAAAATCTGAAGCAAATTAAGTAGAATTTCAGCAATTAGAGATTATATCGATTAACATTATCAGAGAGTTCATTCATATTTTAATGTAAAAAAAGTAATTTGTTTACATTTTAGATTGATTTCACATTATTTATTTTTGTTGTAACTAATTAATATGTAGCTAATAGCTAATTAATGTAATCTGCTGAATTAATCATAAGAGTCCATCATTTTTGAAGGGTCTCTCATATAATCCCCAATGAAAAAAGTCCACAGGCGTTAAATCCCACCCAAACGTCCAATTTATTGATTAAAACAAAATTTTGATATTAGGCAAACACTTTTAGCTACAGCAGAAATATTTTCGGTTAATCTGGCAAGCAATGTTTCCTCTTTTTACATCAGCTACATAGCCGGAACATTAAATGTTTTTAAATTAAATTAACGACTGCTGAACGAGAAGGTGCCTCATATCGACCAAAGTCACTTCGACTCTTTCTGCAAAAATTTCACAATACTTGTAGTGAATTTCAATGCACTACTCTATCGCATAGCGACGCATTTTCGTTAATGGTATAATTTTTATGTGCGTGATGTCACAAAGGTATGACCTTTCTAATAAGGGAGAGTCCATAAACCACGTGGCCCGATCAAGAGGGAGGGGGGTTATTAGGTTGAATGCTCGCTGGGCTACATGAGGAGAGGGGGGAGGTCAGAATGGAGCTACGTAATTCTTTCGTTTATTCTATTTGGCACACTTAAAACAGTACAGAATATGCGATTGATAAATCTGCGCAGATCGGTTTGCACACGTCATAATAATAATTTTAAAATAGTTTTGATAAGAGAAAATACCACAAAATGTTTACTGGTTCGGGTCACATGGGGAGAGGGAGGGGTTCAAAATGGAACCATGTTTTATGGAAGCTCCCTAATCAAGAATGGTTGTGTTTGGATCACCCTTTATTATAAAAGGCAATAACTTATAGGAATCAACAAAGATGCGATCATCGCAAGTGAAATCATCGATGCGTTGTATCATAATTCGAGTTATTTATATTATTTCGCGAAAATACTCCATGCATTGAAATAATGATTTTTCAAAGATATGCATTTCTCATTCCGATCGTAATAATTTATCAACTGTGTACAATACAACAAGAAAATAATAATTATTCATAACTTATTGCATTGTTGTTTAAGAAAACGCGATAAAATACGGTCAGCCAATGAACGCTGGATTCCACCTCCAGTCGGCCGAGATTTAATTCTCGCGGAATATTCCCCCGCCTATGCTGTTTAGGGCAGCGACCTCGGCTTTGGTCATAAAGCATTATTTATTTATCGGAAGAATGGTAGGTAAAAGTATAAATCTTATTTTTTTAAATACTGCAAAAAAAATCATCCGTAATAAATGAGGATTAGTATATTTCTGTGATTTTATTATTGTAATTGTTATTTAATTATGATTGAAAGAATTAAAAAAGTGAAACAATCGAAAATGACTATTCGATCTCAATACATGCACGTCAATTAGCTCACAAACATATACGTCATACACACGTAATTTGTGTTTTTATTTTATTTATAATTTTTAATATATAGGTATATATATTATGAATAGGTCGTCAATGATCATGATAGATGTCCAAGTGTGATATTTAGTTACGTATTACGATATATTACTAGAATATCATGCGATGTATGCATTAGATACAAATGTAAACTGAACCAATTTATGAATTACGTATTGCGCCAATATCGAATAAAAAATAATATTTTAGTCACTAATCTTTCTATACAGATTAAACATTAACTTTAGTGGTGACACTCTTGTACACTACATTTATAATGAATGAACTAAAATTAAAATATAATGTTTCGGTAAAAATATTTTAAATTAGACATGGATTATTGTCCAAAAATTTAAATAACAGTATGAAATTAAATATGGATTTTTATTTATATAATAAAAGAAGTGGTGACAGTATAAAACTACAGAAGAAAAACAAAAATACTAAGGACTCAAAACCTTCTACAACCTATAATAATACAAAATAGAGTCAAAATAAAGGAATTTAAATTCAAACAATGCAAAAAGTTGGCTTTTGTTTACATACTGTTACATTTTTTAATGAAAAATCATGTATTAGGCCATATGTAATATGGAACTAAATAAATATTGAAAACAGTCTATAAAAGTGCATAATATGGTCATAACCGGGACATTCACTGCACCTTCAACAGGTAGGCACGGAATGTTTAGTTTAGCCTGAGCCGGTTATCAGCCAGCGCCGTCAGCCGCGCATGTAAACATTCGAACGTGGAACGTGATTTTAAATTAACGCAGGTACGTGCGCAATATTACTGTCATTCTATATTTTATCGCGTAATATAACGATTAATTGGGGTTCCGTATACGTCCTTTAATCACATTGTTAACTTTGTCACGGCCCAACCAAATTGTCCGACGAAATATCGAGAAACGAGTTTTAAACGAATAGACCTGGGCGTGAAAACCGTGTTATGTACATAAATGTGTATATGCGTAAGATAGGACTAGTTTGTTTCACAAATCACGCATAAAATAACTAAAATAAAATATTATTTAGCTGTAAATGGAGTCGGATGATTCACAAATGTTATTAATCTGAATTTTATTTTTAACTTCTGACGAATGTCCTTTTCGAAATCGATCACCTGCCAAACCTCTCGCGGCCGTGGCCACCCATTGTTTTCTATCGGTTTCGTGCGGTCACTTCTATTTTAGGTTACATCTTTGAAAGTGTCCGTGCTATACATGGTTGCATACATTGTGTGCGCGCACTGTGTTACGAAATAATACGTGGTTCACCGCGCGCGCCGCAAAAATGCATCACTTTGCCGGACGTCGAATGCGACTGATGGCCGTTTGAATCTCGTATCCGACAATCGTGGGAAGATCACAATCTTATTGAGTAGATTATTGTTGGGTAATAACAGACCGCAAAGCGTTTCCTCAAAGAAATTAACAAATTCGTGTTAAAATGAATCCACAAAACGCGCGAAATTACAAATCTAAGAATTCATCCATAATTTATCCATTTTCTAGGCATTTATAGGATAGGTACGGTACAGAACCGACTACTAGAAAAATAGAAAAAAAACGTGCAAAATCGTATAACTTTATAATTGGGCGAGAAAGTACAAAACCAACAATATCCATAACAGGTGAATTTGATTTTTTATTAGTCTCAGAATTACATTTTTTTGCGTGGTCTATTTCAAATGATTGGTCTTAGAATAAATAGCAAGATTTAAAGAAAAAATCACACTGGTGAAAAAGCTTCATTTTGTTATGTACCTACTGACCTCCCGCGGTCCCGTTGTCTCCCACGATTTCAAGGATCCATCAAGTGGTCTAGATTTTTATAGATAGGTATTTGTTAAATGGATGCCTGGGAACGACCCCCTCTGCTGTTTACCCTAAAGCGTATGTTTTTATTTCAGTTTCTTCAACCCATTTCATAAGTGATATTATTTTTGTGAACGAACATGTGTTGAAATCGCGGCATGCACTTTGACTAAATATTGACGGGGGGTAGGTTTTTGAACTCCTCGGCCACACGCGTCGTAAAGAACCCTTATAATCAAAATTGGGACACTTCTAAGATCAGATCGTATTCGACACTTACGCGAGAAAGACCTCAAAGTCTGCTCGATTTCAATACGTCTCCGTGATTACGTTATTTTTGTCCACTTGCATTTTACCTTAAATAAAAGCAATTTCATCGATCTACCGAGTCTTCATTTGTGCTACATTCTCCCTTGCTGGGCACTTAACAAATTTGGTGGCAGCGGTGGGATAAACTTCGACAACGTCAAGATATAAAGGACTCATCGACATTCAAAATTTTTGATTGGCTTGCACTGACTTGCAATCAAATTAGTTGAAGACCGAAGAAAATCCGTATCAAGATGGTCCACTCTCGTGGTTTAAACTGAAGGAAGAACTCACTACCCGGACCAAAGTTCAATAAGGACACATCCTGAATGAACCGGAAGTCCAACGAAGTCCAGCCAAGGAGATCAGCCAGCATCCAGGTGAAGCAGTGACAGCGAACTCGGAGCGGAAGTCCCGGTAGCAGTCAGCGACACCGTTTGCAACGAGGATAGATGAGTGGCGAGTACAGCAACCGGCAACCTACAGCGGCTATCAAGTTGCGGTTAGCGGTCACCAGGAAGCTATCAAAAATGAAGACGACCTACTTGTAAGTGCATTATAAACGATTCACGTATATTTTAATTTATGTATTTCTGTCATATTTTGTTTCTCTCATTTTTTAAAAAATATTTGTATTGTGTACTATTCTAACCCCATGTCTGAACCTCTTGTTCCAAAGTCGTTGTATTTAAAATAATATTCATTTGTAAAATGGAAACCGATAACTATTCCCACTCTCCATCAGGTAGCGATGTAGGGACCTACCACTTTCAACCATTTTTTATGTCGGCATTTTGTCAAAGAGCGACAAACAAACACACGCACATAAATTTTAATTGTAAAAAATTAACGCGTAAAGCGTATGTTTACTCAAACTATAATAATCACCAATTAAAAATTTGTTTAGACTCTAAAAAATCAACATATTTTAAAATTAATTTCTCTAAAAAATTGGATGTAGCAAATTTTTTCAAAAGATTAATTCAACCAAATTGTTATAAAAGATTTTGTCTACAATCTTTTCTAAAATATTTAATCAAACGACAAATACGCGAATTATTATTGGGAAGAATTACATGAAACAAAATATTAACTTTACTTAAAATATTTTATATATCGATATATTTATCATAATCAATATATATTTAAAAAACTTATTATTATTACTTTACAATTCTAATGACATTATTTTATATTATTATCATTGCTATTATTGCAATTTAAATTTCAAAGAGTACCAAGTAAAATCTTGGACCTTTATCTAAAATCCAAAAAAGGGATTCTTCGGCTCTCTAGGGAATTCTAGCCGGTCCCCGAGAAGTCAATCTTCATGAGTTATAATATTCATGTATAATAATAATAGCACCGTGTCTAGCGTATTATCGGTATAAAGCCCGAATCAAAAAAAAAAATTTATCCTAGACACAGGAGTGTTAACAATATATCCTTATTGAAAAATCCAATTTAAATATAGCACTGTGTTTAGCGACAACGGTAACCAGCCCGAAACATATTCTTAGGAAATTCCTAAACACAGGAGCATATAAAAATTTGACGAAATGTCAAATTCAAATGTAGCACTGTGTCTATCTACATCGGTACAAAGTCCGAATCAAATTTCTATTTATTTATAGACACAGCAGCACTACATGTTATTTAGCGAATCGGCATAAAGTCCGAACCTAAATTCTAATTACTCCTACATAAAGGAGCGGATATATCCATGTTCAGAAACTTTACTAAACTCTTCTGAACCTAATAACGAAGGAATACGCTTGATGCTCACACCTTTCAAGGAGGTCATCCGTGTATGTCCCTAGTTCCTTGTCTCGATTTAAATTTAAATAAATTTAATAACGAATGGCTTGTGCCTGTGTCCACACCTTTCAAGGAGTTCATCCGTACAGGTCCCTAGTTTCCCTCTCTCGAGACTCCAAGACAAGTCATGTCTTTAAAAAAAAAAAAATGCTATCTACCAAAAGTCTAGTAGAAAGCCAAAATCCGGCACTAAATCTATTATCAATTTATCAATATGATATTCATAATTATGTATTTTATAATATATAATTATATTCTTTACATTTGTCTAAAAATAAAACTCTTGATTTATGTCATGAAACTTCGTACAAACAATTCGAAGTCACCGAATCACGTACATATATTTTTATATTCATCTTATGTAATATACTTATATCTAGTAAAAATTACATTACATCTTTGAGACTACAAACTCTTCTAATACTAAATATAAATTTGATGTGTCTACAACAATAAACTATACAAAAATTACCTAAGACACATCATCTCTGATCAAGAGAAAGCAAAAAAACTTATACGTTGCTTAATTAATTCCTAAGTCACCTCGCGATATGAAAGCATTTTGGGACTTAGAATATTATCGAAAAACTATAAATAATTTTTAAAAACTCTCCCAACCTTTACCAAAACTATTAAAGAAATGTTGTCTTCAGTTTTTCTAAAAAACAACAAAGACATTCGACAATTTCCAAAAAAGGGAGATCGACGGAATCTAATATTCACCATCGTAATAAAAAGAAAAGGCTTCAATCTAACAACAGAAACCTTGACACCCCTATCGGTGCTGTCCTTTGCAGTTTAAAATACCTGCCTACAGCTTATGCTTTGTAAACATTTAATAATAAAAAAATTAAAAATAAATAAATTAAACAATGCTTCCATCGATATCTTTAGATTGTCCATATCCAAGCGTTTTCAATGATATCTTTATGGAAAGAAATTTAAATGTACTACTTATCACAGACCCTTTGTCTGATTGTAATTTCTAATCCTTAAATTTATTAATTCATTAAATAACCATTATTAAAATTATATATAGTTACGAGGCGAAGAAGCTTTATGGCAACGCCGATATTCTACTTTTAATAATTCTCTATGATTATAATGTCCTATTTTTGCATTGAATCTTAGTGTTAATATTAATATTAAATTAATTTTATAATTATATAAAATCGGTCTACAATAAGAAGAATTTTGGCACTTCCAATATTTAAGAGATCGAAAAAAATCCCTTAATCACTAAAAATAATTCATAACATATGTAATCTGAACCCATGTGACGGTTAGCGAAAGAGATCAGAAATCTCACTTGTAACATCTAATATGAAAATCTAAATTCGAAATCGAATTAATTTAATGTTTTAATTTCCCACATTAATAATTAGATATATATCTATCATATAATTATTGAGATAATTTTTGGGATGCCCCATCCCGTAAATAATTATTTATTTATAAACAACATTTTCAGTAAATATTTTATTTGAATCATGTTACCCACACAGCCATTCTAGAATTTGGCTGCGATTTATATGATATTATAATCTTTAAAAAATAAAAAAATATTTTTCGTAATTCTTCTATACTTTATAATACCCGATTAGCTATGAGACAATAAATTCTATTACGGATTCTATACCAAGTTTACTTTTCTCAAAACAAAATATTTGAAGATATTAAAATGTTGTTTTATGTGTATATTTCTTATGAATCAATTAAATATAAAAATATTTGAATTACAATAATTTATAAATATGCTTTTGAAATTAAAAATGCATTGATATATTTTGCAATTAACACTTAAACACACTTGTTTTATTTTTCTTCGTATCTGATATTCTAACACGATGTGAAGAAAGTACTAGCCTATGAATGTAAATGTTAAAACTTTACAACAAGTAATTAATTTAATTTAATCATTCAATGGAACCTGTTAATCCATATACAGTTAAACTTTTCAAGAAATTTAAATATATGTTAAAATATATATATTATTCGTATGGCTATGTCTAAACAAGGCTATGTTTAAATGAAATAATCGAAATAATGTTAATTCAACTATCGATTTTTCTCACATTAATAAATTGTATTTTAATACATTTGATTATACTCAATACTTCTTCAGAATTAACAAGTCGATAAAAGGAACTACAGAATAAATTCTGGTTTGAATTTATATAAATCTGAGTATATACTATCTTAGAATTATATTAAAAATGGAAGAATATTACAATAATTTAAATAAACAAATTATGTGATTGAAAGACGAATTCACTTCTTCTAGTTTAATCTTTGGATTTCTTCATAATATATGTACACGATTAATCTCCGATGAATATAATGCTGAGTTCTACTTTTCAAATTTCTACTTTTATTCTAATTACTATTTCTTCTAATTAGTTCTACTTTTCAAATTTCTACTTTTATTCTAATTACTATTTCTTCTAATTAGTTCTACTTTTCAAAGTTCTACTTTTATTCCAATTACCTAAAATTATTACCTGTATCTAAAATGTTTCTAGAAATATTGAACCTCTGAAATGATTAATGAATCTTAAGATGAATCTAATTAATTTAATAAAAAACCTTATGAAAATTAAAATTTTATGAAATCTTTACAAATTTAACATTTCATTTACTAAGAAAAATGTCTATTTTCAATTTTGAATATAAATTTTATATTTTTCTTAAATCGTCAGCCATGCTGATTACAAAATCACTTTATTGAACCTTGCGACAATCCTTACTTAATCTTCTCATTGGAAAATCCTACCCATATGACTTGGAAATGTCATAGAATATTGATTAATAAATAATAATATTCTTTATTATAAAATAAATTAATTTATTTTATAACTCTAAGTTAGTGAATACACCTTTGAGCTAAATTTTGTTATGAATATTAAGATATTTTCCAATAAGTTGTTATATAAACAACAAGTAAATACTCTTTCTAATTTGAAGTGAACTATTTATACACATAATCTATGATGACTTGAATTCTAGCAAAATCTATCAAAAAAATGTAATGTAAAAATAAAAACAATTTATGTGTATCTTCTGTGCATCCTAGTTGCGAAAAATGATAAAGCCACTTTACAAAAGGATATCATCATTGTGCAACATTATAATCTCTAATTGCAATTATAATATTTACAAAAAATTAGAATGTAAACTTATAGCGCTCGTAAAGAGAATATTATCTTGAATAATTCTGGAATAATCACAATCAATAGTGTTGTAAATTTTATACATCTATATCCCACCTAGTTGCTTCTTGATATTTCTCTAGCTCTATTAAACATATTTTTCGTATAATTGATATCTTAAATGATGATTGCGATGTTAAGAAATCTAATATTACAAAATATACCATGTTACCACCTTTGCACTTGTCTAACATAAATTTCGATGAATTAAAAATAGAAGAAAATGTTATGAATCATCCCGATGTTTTAAGAAAACTTGTAACTTATTTTTTTATATTAGACGATATTTACGATAATTATCGAATTGTTTATTTTATTCAAACTATTGTATTGTTTACCCTCCTGATTTAAAAACTATGTTACCCTAGTGAACCCGATCAATGCGCAAATTATCAAAATCCTTATATTTGTATATCTCATTTAATCCTGTTATGAATATTCATCATATGATCGTTGTTGCACTAAGCGCAAACAATGCGATATTGACTACTTCATCATCTATATGGAGAAGTGTTAGACTCAATACAATTAATTTTAATTGAACTTAAAGACCATTTTTGTGTTCACAAGTTTTTGTTTTTCGTAACCCGACTTGAAAATGTATTTTTAATATGGATTAACTTCTATTTCAATATGTACATGTTATAAGAACACACTTTTATTGTTCTACTTTTAAGAATTCTTGTTTTCATACATGTGAACACAGTTATAATGACTGTCTGTAATGATACAAACTTAATTGAATATTGTAAGGCATGTTTCTTCAATATCTAGTTTATATATTTTTAATTTTAAAAACTTTCCTATCTCAATCTATATTAAGGAACTGTTGCATGATCTTTTAATGTCACAAATGACCATGACATGCCTATATTTACATTAACTATGTATGTATGTAAAAATGTTAAGCAATTATTTACACTTCACTAGAATCTTCTATCTCTTAAACTTTTGATCATTAATATATATTTGTGAGCTTGTTATGCTTTACTACACTCTGAATGTTACTTCTTTCGTTTGAAATTATAAATTTTTGTATTGTATAATTTCAATTTTGCAACAGGGGTGTTATGTACCTACTGACCTCCCGCGGTCCCGTTGTCTCCCACGATTTCAAGGATCCATCAAGTGGTCTAGATTTTTATAGATAGGTATTTGTTAAATGGATGCCTGGGAACGACCCCCTCTGCTGTTTACCCTAAAGCGTATGTTTTTATTTCAGTTTCTTCAACCCATTTCATAAGTGATATTATTTTTGTGAACGAACATGTGTTGAAATCGCGGCATGCACTTTGACTAAATATTGACGGGGGGTAGGTTTTTGAACTCCTCGGCCACACGCGTCGTAAAGAACCCTTATAATCAAAATTGGGACACTTCTAAGATCAGATCGTATTCGACACTTACGCGAGAAAGACCTCAAAGTCTGCTCGATTTCAATACGTCTCCGTGATTACGTTATTTTTGTCCACTTGCATTTTACCTTAAATAAAAGCAATTTCATCGATCTACCGAGTCTTCATTTGTGCTACATTCTCCCTTGCTGGGCACTTAACAATTTTGAAAATACCCTAAATTTTGGATACTGCCATAACATTGGTTTTCTTTTGTACCTCCTGTTTGTAAGCGCCTACACAATGTGAAAAGAAAAAAATTTAGGTACTTTATTATCTAATAGGTCTTGCAACAGTGCGATATTTAATTGTAGGTCAATACTGTTTCCTCTCAAATCACGATATTGAGCTAGATAATTATTTGCTTCGTTATCGTTCGGGTGACGTTAGTATAGAAATCGTATTCCGCTTCACTGCTCTCGGAGGTATGAGGCGCAAATATGCAACACCTACATGATCAATACCGAGACGATGGACTTTTCCAATTAAGGATAGTGGTTTGGAATGTGGTAGAAATCTGAAATATCGACTGTTGAAGATGCGTGGTTTTTCCCCAATGGAAGCTAACTCCACTGAGCCCAACGCTACCACAGTTATCGCTTTGATCTGCGATTCTACAACCATCCTATCCTTACGGTGATCCGTTGACTGTTCACACACTCATCACATGACTGACGGTCGTATAAATCGCCATCAACGGATGTTATTATTCCTATCGAGTTTAATGCCCAGTTAGTCGGAGCGGGACGGGTCCGTCTCATTCAAACGGATCTTGCGTGTGAGGCGCTGGTTAGATCGATTTCGGCCACGTTTGTAATAAGTTATTGACTCATCACGCCATACATATGCTTCATTATCCTACAGCCAAAAATAATATATGGGATATATTATGTTCTAGAAGCTTTAAAAGCCCAACCTTGCATTTTCTCAAGGACAAGGTGAGTGACAGCTTCGAGAGGCGGGAACAACGAACGCTTGTTACAACATTGATAACGATGTAAAGATAATAGAATGACGCATAACCCTATACCTTGATCTACACTGCCTTTTTTTACGCGGTTTCACCATAACACGGTCAAGAAAAACGTGTTTTAAACTACAATCGATTGCCATAGAATGTGTATTTTGTTCGCACGTTCTCAATTAGCGTGTACTTGATGAAAAATAAAAGACAACCATCTGTCAGTTTATTTTAACAAAACCAAAAACCGAAAGTACCACTCGAAATGACGAATTACTTGAATTAGTTAATAATGCAGTGAATCTAGGGACAACGATAGGGATTTTGAATCAACATGAAAGAAAAAGGTTGTAACATTAAAAACATGCGTTCCTTTTTTAGAAGTAGTATAGGTCAAACGCTGAAAGGTTTTGTATGACTAAGCGAAGAAATATACATATATCCATCTCATTTGCACTACCATAGGCTTCATATAAAAGAGGAAGACAGATGATAACAGAATGAAATGGTCGTACTAAAGTTAATCTCGGTTATACTATAGCAGTAATAGAAGTACCTACCAATGCAACAAAAAATAATATTTTTACCAATGAATAAAAATGTTCAATTGCAATATTCAGTGATTTTCATTGACTTAGTAAATAAATTTTTAAATTTATTGATATCTTTATCCGTACTTATATGAATTATGTACCTAAGCTATGAATCGTACAGTTTTGTATCGCGATTTTTCTTGAAACTTATCAACCGTATGAACCGAGGGCTAGGCGTATTTGCCTCAAAAGTGAGAATACAAAATATAAGATAGGACCGGAAATGTTTAAAAGAGGATAATAAATTGCAGCGTTAAACCGAGTCCTTGTGATCTTTGAAACTTGAACATTATCGTGATCTTTGGAAATTAACACTGGCTTGGCTGATTAGGATAACACACGTTACACATGTACCTACTAGGCCCGTATGGATTCATGAGGAAATTGACAGAGCCAGTTCATAGCGAGAGAATTGTTCAATGATCAGTACATAAACACGAAAGCCGAACTCAATTGAATAGATTTAAATTCGAAAAGTGTGTGGACGAGATATGTCTTCGTTCTCAAATATATATTTTTATCACACTAGACGTCGTCTAGAGTAAAAAAATATTTTGTTACCTGGTTCGTCACAGATTATTTATTAAAAATCTACTATGAAACGGAAAAATCATTTACATACGATACCGCGAAATGTGATAAAACTAGATTAAACGTTTGCAAATGGAATGTACGCCGGGCGGCCGTTAGTCGAGCCAGGCAACGGATGACATTTTTTCGGTTTTCGCTTCTAGGGATTAAATAATTTTCTTTCAAATTAAAAATGATAGATATTGTATACGATATTGTGAATCAACATAGCAAGTATTATAAACTACGCAAGTTTCGAATGCTATTTATCATTAGTGCAACTACCAGTTAGTTATTTTAGTAGTTATTTTATTATACTATCAATAATATCCGAAATTTTATTTTTATTTTTAGTCAAAAAGTATATATTTTCATTACAATATTTTGAATGCAAGTTTTTTATCGAATCCAAAATAACGAACGGAGTTTATAACGAGTCGGAGTTTATTTATGAGAAACTCAAGAACCGGAGATGAATTTATAAGAATTCCACGAATCGTACTCCTTATATTCTCCTATTGTGCCAGCTCTAATCCTAGTCTGGAAAACATGAAAAGAATCCCATTAGGTTATTCTGTTGGAAGCTGGATCTCCGGTGGTTAACTCTATATTCTTATCTACTTTTCGGGTATTCCTCGTCCATCAGATATTTTTCTCTCTGTATTATTCCCAGATCCTTCATAAGTTTCCATTTTTCTTACTTATTTTACTATCTTTTTCTATCAAAAGTAGTTGGTCACCTTACCAATAAATGCTGGTGCATATCAGTGCTATTCACTCTCGCTACGGTCACAATTATATGTACACCCTATTTGATATGAAATGTAACTTCTTGTAAATTTCACAAAAGGTCCTAATTAATAATATTTCAAATTACATGTACATACACTATAAGTGTAATCGCTCTATTATAATGGTGGCATCATAAATCCAAATGGAATATGTAGAAAGAATCCCGCGTGTCTTCCAACGCTGTGTAATAAATCACCAAGCAAATTAGCAGCTATGTAAACAGCTTGGGATGAATGGTAAAACTAGGTTAGCTCCTGATATTTTAAACTAGCTTTACTGCGATATTAGAACTAGCTTGCATCAGTACAGATACATTTGAGACTATGGATAATAGATGACGCTAGGGAATGAATATATTTTCATCGCACTCAGAACGCCCTTTAAAAGTATTAAAATTCACGGAATACTTTAAATTTTTTTGGTTGAGATTGAATTGAGATATAGAAGTCTACATTTTGTTTTTTTCGAAACTTTCATAATCCATCACTAGAAGTTCAGAATCTATTTATCATTAATATTTTAACATAAAATATATGTTTCATAGAAGGCTTTACCAGAACTTTAAAACAAAACTCTGGAAATGTCCCTCAGACATAATATCTTTTTAGACACCAACGAAGAACTATGTAGGAAAAAGCATGGTATCTACGGGTAGGGTGATACATATATGTCTGAGCCGTGTAACGCATTTTTCTGTAATTATATCTAAATATCACGTAGCAACCTTTTTACACCCTACCTGTAATAATATATTTATTATACAGGGTTATTTGTAAAACATTAATAACCTCGCAGGACTATATTCCTGCCTTGATTATGAGTCGAAAATGTTCAAGCTATCATTACCTAACATCAATAGTTCAGGAGATATGCGACATCAAAGTTTGCATTTTTTTTTCAATATTTCTGACTTAGTTTTTGTAAAACGTTGGACTATCATTACAGTAACTTATATCGAATATGAAAAATTCATTTCCTTTAATACAAGTCAAATAAAAAAATAAAAACCTTCGAATTCCAATTGGAAAACATTCCAATTGGATTTTTTTCAGGGTTTTTATCATTTTATTTAACTTGTATTGAAACGAATGAATTTTTCGTAATCGATATGAGTTGCTGTAATGATAGTCCAACGTTTTACAAAAAATAAGTCAGAAATATTGAAAAAAATATGCAAACTTTGATGTCGCATATCTCCATAACTATTGATATTAGGTCATAATAGCTTGAACATTTTCGACTCATAATCAAGGCAGGAAAATATTCCCGCGAGGTTATTAATGTTATACAAACAACCCTGTATTATTATTATTTGCGTTAAACGTTAAATGTGTGATAACAATTTGCGGCAATAGAGTGCCTAGGTTATTTGTTGATTCAACTGTAAATCGAACGGTTGAAATATACTTTAGTGTAGGAATACCTACAGTAGAGGCACTCTATTAAAATTTTAGGACAATATTGACATTCTTTTTAAACCTTGGTAAACAGCATCAAATTGCACAGCAGTGTCGCAATCAGTATGTGCGATCCATCCACCACCAACACGAAAAATATGAATGACTAATTTAGATGATTGCATTAGTTTCAGACAAACACATCTATATAAATATTGTGCAAAAACGATACAAGTTTTTTATATATTTGAACAGTACAGACACAAATTCATGTTAAAAATTCTGGAGAATAGTTAATAAAAGGCATTAATGTATATTATTTATGATAATTAATAAATGAGTTGTTTATGAATTACTAGTAATTTTTATGAAAGACATGTATGTACTACTTATCTGATAACAGACGACAATTTCAATGATGATGACAAATTAAAAAAAAAACATGAAACTTTAGCGGACACAGAAAAAATACCTGCACCAAAACCCAAAACGTGTAAAAATATTCCTTCATCCAGTGTGACGACACAAAAATATTTTTGCATAAGTCCGAATTACGAAATCTCGCTAGGGCCATGTGGGTCCGAATTATTATAAGACAGCGAAACGTCAAAAGTACATGTTGCATAATGTTTATATGAATATATATTTTTGACGGTAATATCTTCTGGATGCATACATAGTTTTTTATTCGGACCTTGGATTTCCAATTCGAGTATAGAAGCGATTGCATTGTTATATACAAATGTGTTTGTTGTATACATAGGTCGGGTGAACTCGTTCAGTTAGCTTACCGAACCTCGTGGCGCGGGACCCGCCTCCCTCTTCGGACGTGCTCGGCGTACCTTGGCATGCAAAAGGAAAAATGTTCAACACAAATTGTTTCTGTTCGTTGTCTCACATGTTGCGTGTGCGGGGGAGTGCGGACATAGGAATATTACAACGTGCCTAGGGAGAGATCTGACGCGAGAACAAGTCAAATTAGCTTATACCTTAAAATAATAAAATATTATTACAAATGCTACACCATAAGTTAGTGGAAGGTATCGACTGCGTAGTAATTGAAATATACCTCAATAGTTTCGACCAATTTATGTTATTAGAAGTTGTGCATTCTCTGTCATGGTGTTGTAA
This sequence comes from Agrypnia vestita, assembly GCA_016648135.1. Lineage (NCBI taxonomy): Eukaryota > Metazoa > Arthropoda > Insecta > Trichoptera > Phryganeidae > Agrypnia > Agrypnia vestita. The sequence goes on along the minus strand of JADDOH010005822.1, from coordinate 19,322 downwards.
GGGTTAGATATATTTTAAGGGAAAATCATTTGGAGATGCGGTCACCCGCTTCTAATGCATTAAAATTTATAATTGATAATTTTGAACAAAAATTTTTTTTCCATCTCACCTTTTGAAAATGTTGGTCGAAACGCAGTCAATATAATTATATTCTTGGTGTGGTTATACACAAGGAAAATAGCACAATGTCATATGGTTAATGGTTATTTTATTACAAAAGTTTTAAATCACTATTTTAAAAATAATTTATATTCCTTACGGTTACGTTGGCAATGACTTTCGACTTCTTCGATAATTTATGTACTATTTTAACAATTATTTGCAGGTATGTGTAATAGAGAAGTGATTATCAGGCAACATCAATATCTAGCGCAAAAACATCCGAGGATTTAGTCCGCCGCCACGCGTCTCTTCGGTCGCGAAACGCCGCAACATTTATTTTCATACAATATGCGCTTATCAACCACACTACGCGGATGATCGGTCGACCTATTATTTGCTTGGCCGATTTTACGCCATGGAAGATACGCGCAGTGTAGCGCCGGCCTTAGAATAATTAACATGATAAAAGCTTATAATAATGTTGTATTTATAAATTAACAGAAATAATGGAACATTTATTACAGAAGTTGCATTTCATGTGCACCAATGCAAATATTAATTGATGCACATGAAATGAAACTTCAATGTTATTAAAATCAACTATCCAAAACAAGATATGTGTATATGTGCTCGAGTACGTTCAAATGTTTGAAGAACACAATTACTGGATTTTTGTCCACAGACGGGTCGGCAATAATCAAGATATATTATAGATGTCTCACAGAGACAAAGTTATTCATATGGGAAATACTTAAAGACTTTCATCCATATTTTACATCTATAATATATCTTGAATAATCACTTAAACCAGCCATTGATAGGCCTTAAGCCCTATAAACACCCAAAGACTTCCATACTTACTTTTCTGTGAGACATTAATTTATAATATACAGGATGTAAAAGAGCTGGTCCACAATAATTTACATGTGGATAATGTGACACAATAATTTACCTGCCTTAATTATGAGTCGACAATGTTCAACGAGATATGCGACATCAAAGTTGGCATTTTTTTTAAATACTGGACTATCATTACAGTAACTTATATCTAATATGAAAAATTAATTCCCTTCAGGTAATATAAGTCAAATAAAATGATAATGGATGAGATTCCAATTGGAATTTTCAGGGTAATTAATAAAAAATATTTTAGTTTACTTTTATTGAAACGAATGAAATTTTCGTAATCGATATAATTTACTGTTTTTCGTTTTGTAAAAATTAAGTCAAAAATATTGAAAAAAATTCAAACTTTGATATTACATAAATCCATAACTATTGATATTAGGTCATGGTTGCTTGAACATTTTCGACTCATAATCAAGGTAGGAATCCACCTAATTGTGGACGAGCTCTGGTACACCCTGTATATTGATTAGTTGATTTTTTTTTATTTGACTTGTATCAAAGCGAACGAATTTTTAATATTCTAACATAATATTATAAACAACTGTCACCGGATCGTGGATGTGGGAGGCAAATGAAACACTTGAAATTATTGAAATTTCTATCACTTTTGTCAAGCAGCTCTGAACTGCGTATCTGCCCTTCGTCGCTTGTATGAGTCGTCGAGTATCTAAAAACCCACCCAACTACCATTTATTTAAAAATCATCTTGAGTTTCAAAACATACCTATATCCAAATTCACTAGAGTAAAATATATTCATTGTTTAATAAAAATTTCAGAAACATTAATAGTAATTCGTACTCTTAAATTACTGAGAACTTTATTTCAGTATACCCCTGATAATGCAATGAATATAATATTTATTCATTGAGCCTCAAAATCAACCTAAATCCAAATGCTTAAATTTCCAAAGCATTCTAAATTCATTAGAACTCACAAAATATACAAATTTCATGTACGTTATTTTATTTATATGTTTCATTTTTAATTTCTTATTCCGTTACTTTTTATTTCACCTCATTCAAGTTATAAATAAGATGTAAAAGATTTTTCTTTGGTTTGCCAAAAAAACACTTTTTGGAGTTAGGTAGGTGATGATATTCGACTACTCTTATTATGAAATTCTAAACAGACACATACAATTAATACGCTCGATTAATAACAGTATGTTGTGTTGCGCTGAAATTGTATTAAATGGTTTGCAAAACCCCTAACAATGTTGCAGAATTGTAATTAGGGGCAAACATTTCAAAATCAAACATAATAATTTCGTTGCCTGTCCGTCTGTTCGTCCGTCCATCTGTCGGTCTGTCCCCGTCCGTTATTTCGTTGTTGAATTCAGGGCTAAAAAATAACAAATTAAACGGCCGGAGACGGGGCTTTAACCCCGGGCCACCAAACCCGAACCAGCCGCTTCACGCATTTTGCTACGGCCGCCTCTCCGTGGAGAGAAAGATGCTATAAATGTATACTAGGGCTTAGCACAGACGCGAAACAATGTTCCGTAATGTTTTTATGCGTTGTAGCTAGTAAAAAAATAAAAACTATTGAATTTTATGGTAAACCTATAGAATCTGACTACAAAAACACTAGCTAATGTTTTCCACTCCTATTGTGCACTCCGCGAAAACACCTAATTCTTTCAGGCACTCCCAACTATTATAGTATTAAACTTTAATTCCATTTCTACCTAGTGAATAAGTAATAGTAAATAAGTTTTTTCTTTTTTAGTAGTAAGTTGTTTTGTAAGATAATTTTTTGAGGTGAGTATTCGCGAAAACGGCGCTATATAAATTATCCAAATATTATTATTACAAAAATTACCTTCGGCTGTATATTAAAATCATTATAATATATTCACGCGAAAAAGGCATTCGTGAATAGCTATCAGTTCGTCGACGCAATATTATGTTGGGGAAGGTTAGGTATCTAATACGCAGGGTGAATATTTTAAATCATATCTAAGACACACAATCTATCAATTTATTCTTACGAAGAATTTGACTCATCGCCTCTGACAGGTACTGGATAAACAAATATGTACTAAAAAAACAGTAACAAAGTTTATACCTATACATATATATAATTTAGAGTGCAGTGTGCCTGTTTATTTGATGCTCTAAGGGGTTCTAGGGACGCAGTATAGGACTTTACTAGGGTATCTATTCATGCTGGATGACATTAGGCGGGGGGTGTGGGGTAGTTAATTCCTGTGGATGGTTCTCGAGGGTTCTAGAAGTTGAAACACCCTGCTCGTGCAACGCCGGATAAATCAACCATTAAAATAATATCCGCATTTGCTTGGTGATGATATTTAAATATTTCATCCGTCTGCAAGACGAAGAAGATAATAGTGCATGAATAATTATTATTCATGCACTAGCTGTTACCCGTCAAAAATGACGGAATAGTTCGCGTCTTTTCTAAGCCCCTAAATATATATTTATGGTATATTTTTGGCGGTCCACAGAGAGGCAGCGGTAGCGACATCGCTATCGTTGCCGCCTTCGGGTTTGCTGGTCCGGGGTTTAAGCCCCATCTCCAACGGTTTAATTTCGTTTTCTTAGTCGTGAATTCAAACAAAATTACGGACGTAACACGAAGCAACGGGGACAGACAGATAGATGGACGAACGGACAGACAACGAAATTATTATATTAAGACTAGATAATTAATCAAAAGGTATTGGCTCTCGGTAACGAATAGTGCAGAGTAAACGGTGCTTTAGAAACGTTCAACTTTTGTTTTATTTATCCCAATTATAATACATAATTTCGTTGTATGTCTGTCCATCCGTCCGTCCGCCCGTTTGTCCGTCTCTCTGTCCCCGTAACTTCGTGTAATGTCCGTAACTTCTTTATAGTAATTTTTTTTCCCAAAAAAATTTTTACGAAAAAATTTTTTTTCGAAAAGTACTTAATCCTTAGGAACCGACACGTAAAAGTGCCGTCATTTTTGATGGGTTACAACTTGTTGAATAAATAATTTCAGTACGCAATATTAAATCATTTATTAAAATTAAAATGCTACGAAAACATAATTAATACGGATGCCTTTTCATTTTCAAACTTAAAAAAATAATAAGGAACTTACAGTAACTTACAAAATCGAAATCTTTTTCAGGTATCGGCAAGCGTCCCTACGAAAAATATCAGAAAATCCAAATACGTGAGAAATATCTTCGAACGTAAACGCGCTAACGGGGGAATGCGGAGTGTGTATTTGAATAATAAATTTAATAGTGTTTATAACAATGGATGTTTGCTTCTATATCGTGAGGCATCTTCCAAAATAGAGTGACATCACCCAACACCGGACACACGGCGGATGACGCACAGTTCACGCCGGGTGGCCGTGACAGACAGAATTATAGTGATTTAATTTAACCCGAGACTGTTGCAATTCCAAAAATGGTTGAAAAATTACAAAATTCTCAAAACCATGGAAAAATGATTGAATTACCCAAAATGATGAAGTAGAGATGAGCTAAACCGTTATTGTGACTGGTATTCGATTGTGATGATGATTAGTATTTGGGATCGATTGCTCTCCAAATAACCAGTTACCAATTATCTTTACAATCGAACAAAAATATGTTCGTCACCCTCATGGTTAAAGTAACAGTTCAGCTCACAAGTTATATGAGGAGATACAGCGAAAACCAGCGTTATCACAGATCAGCTAAATGAAGACTGAGTGTATTACAATGTATTATTTTTACTCCACTGTTTATTCTTGGGATAGCAGGATTAAATAGGCCATAAATAAAAAAAATCTAATTTTGTATGAGATAATTTTTTGGTGATAGTTCGGTATTTTTTTACAAACATATAATTTAGAATAAAAAATAAACCTCTTTCTGATTTCGGACACGACAAACAATATAACTAGTAGGTACATACAGGATGTCTCGTAGCCAGTAGCAAAAATTTTACAGGTAGATTTCTGCTATAATTACTAGTCGAAAATTTTCAACCAACCATGACCTAATATCAATAGTTATGTAGATATGCAATATCAAATTTTGCATTTTTTTTCAACATTTCTGACTTAATTTTTACAAAAAGTTGAACTATCATTAGAGTATTTTATATCGATTAAGAAAAATTCATTCGCTTGAATGTCAAGTCGAATAAAATGATAAAAACCTTGTAAAAATTGAAAAGGGATTTTTATCATTTTGTTTGAGTTGTATTGAAGCGAATGATTTTTTCTAATTGATATAAGTTACTGTAATGATAGTTCATCTTTTTACAAAAAAATAAGTCAGAAATTTTGAAAAAAAAACGCAAACTTATATTGCATACCTCCATAACTATTGACATTAGTTCATGGTAGCTTGAACATTTTCGACTAATTTTCAAGGCAGGAATCCACCTGTACAATTTTTGCAAATAACTATGAGACACACGGCATATTTTTTATATTCAAATTAACAGTTGTTCTAAAAGATATTTAAGTCCTACTAAAATATAACTTGTTTTTTAAATATACATAGTATGTAGGTAATAGGAATTTAAAGTAAAGTATGTATTAGGAATTTTGACATGATTGTAACAAGACTGGCAAAATAAATAGACATTAACTGACGTAAAATTCTAGACCACAATTTGGCACCACGTTGTTTAAAAAATATTAGTAGCTTGCACATTTTCAAAACAATTATGAAAACTTACTAACTAACCGTTTCATCGTTTCCCCGCAGGGGTAGGCAGAGGATAGAACGCCATATTATTCTATCTTGGCACACCACTTTTGCTTCGGCTACATTCATACATCTCATGCAAGCTCTACGGTTGTTGAGGCTTTTTAACAGGGCCATCCTTCAATACTTGTAGTATCTGATCATGCGGGCGCCCTCTATTACTGTTCCCTTCAACACTTGCCCCATATATTTTCTTAAAGATCCTTTCCTCGCTCATACGTTCTACATGACCAAACCATCTCAGCACTCCTTTCTTTATTCTGTCTACCACACTGCAGCCAGCACTACATTCACTTCTAATTTGTTCATTCCTCACTCGACACACATCGACCAACGATTTTCCACAGCGAGCGCCTCAGTGACTGCATTTCCACCTCGTTCAATCTACTTTCATTCTCTTTTTACCAATTCCAGGCTTCACTTCCATACATCAGAGTTGGCACTAGAACGCCATTATGTACCGCTAGTCTTGCTTCTTTTGAAAGGTTCTTATTGGCCATAATGGCACTCAGAGCACCATTTACTTTGTTACCCGCAGTCACTCTTCTTTCGATATCATTCTCAGTCTTGCCATCTCTACTAAACATACTTCCCGAGAACATAAACTCGTTCACTTGTTCTAAGCATTCGTTGTTTACAATTGCATCGCACTTGGTCATTCTTTTTTCTTTCTCGAACACCATCACAATACCATTTTTGAAAAGGTTAAACTAAATACTCTTAAAAAGTATTATATCTTAGTAAATAAGTCGCGCTTTATTACAAGAATAAATTATGTGTATTAAGAGATTCAGTTGGGGACATTTTTTTAAATACGTCTTATTTACTAGTTGGTCATTAAATTATAAGAATAAATACTTCCAGTATGTATAAATGTGTCAGACATACGCGAGCGGGCACATTTTTTCGCTGTTACCTATTCCCCTCTCCCAAAGAACCGGTTTAGATCATCTCTGTATATATTTTATACTCTGTGATTTAAAGAGGAAATTATTGTCAACATTTTGGTACAATGAAGTCAATTTTGAGCAAAATGTAAAATATTATTAGGGTCGCGATTTGTCGACCACAAAACGTCGGGAAGGTATGTGCGGAACAGGCTAATAACGAAACACTAAAGATTTAACAAAGTACATGAATAATCATAAAGGTTTATTTATTTGATGAATCATCAAAGGAAAACGATGAAAGTAAAATGATAATTGTGTCTATGTAAATAATTCACGATATGGTGCGAATTGTCAATATTTAAAAAGCGATAACACATAAAATACTGATAAGAAGATACGCAGAATTCGTTGTACGTCGGGAATATTCAGATGTACCTTCTATTTTGCATAATTCAAAAGTGGCGATGACGGGACCAATATTCGCTAAATGAACGTTCATTATGCTAATCGGCGGTCTCCCGTGCCCGGCTTGATGACTGACCTGATCTAGTGTCGCTGCATCCACAAGACGACTGCGAAAAATGCATCTCTGTACAGAGTAAAATTATTTAAAGTATTCTCGCGATAGTTCTGCAGTTTCCGTATCCGCGAAAGTTATGCGATATAGAAGTATAAAATTGTACAAAGATGAACTAAACTCCTTTTTTACGCGAGAGGATTTGACACGGAGGAAGTATGTCTCTCCTCGCTTATCTTTATAATATCGTTTGTATTATTGGTGTTGTGGTTAAGACTCGCCTCTTGTTCCAAAGGTCGCGGGTTCGAACCTCACTCCAGACCAGCAAGTTGGTCCTATTTTCATAGCACAAGCTTAGTTTGAAAATAGTAAGAATATTGATGTGACACGTATTCCGTGTTCGCAACATTATTTTTTTGGAAAAAAATGCATTTAAGGTTATTCTTGCGTAATTAAATCTCATAGTAAACAAAAGGTATTTCTTACAATAGATGTTTTTTAATTTTTTATAATTTTACAATAGACGTATTTATTTAGAATATTTTGAGTATGTTTCAAATTTTTCAAGAACACAATGCTAGATTTTATCCCCAGTGGGACAACCTTAATGTATATTATAGATGTTTCATAGAGACGAAGCTATTTTTTATATGGGAAAGTAGGTATGGAAATCCTTTGGGTGTTCATGTGTTTTTTTTTTTAATTTCGTTCCAAACCGAGTCAAACAAAGTTTTTGTAATAAAGCGTGACTTACTTATTTACTAATACATTATACTTTTTAAGAGTTTTTTTACATTTATACCCTTTATTTTTCTTTTACATTTAATCGTTTGTTGTATTTTAATTATGTATAAACCTGCTACTTTACACTTTTTTGCATATATACTTTTTTTACATATATGTCTAACCTCATTATGTTTAAACTATGTATATATACTTTTTTACATTTATACCCTTTATTTTTCTTTTACATTTAATCGTTTGTTATATTTTAATTATGTATAAACCTGTTGTAAAAGGCTATTAAGCCGTGTAATTAATAAAATAAATAAATAAATAAATAAAATAAATAACGTTGGTCGCCGTTAAAGTTGTTAAGGCGCTGCGTTACGTTAGATAGAGCTAATTCTCTATACCATAATATTCTGTATCGAAGTTCATTTTTCGAGAATACTTACACAATTACCAAAATTATTGTCATTAATAAAGAATTGTTAAATAATAAAAAATTTCAACAATTTTACAAAAAATAAATAAATATAAAAAATCTTTATAGAAGAGAATTATGTATGTGTTTTGATTTATATACCTCTAGGACATAAAACTAAGGGCCGGTTGTAATAACCATGACGGTAGTAAACCATCGATTCTTGCATTTTCCAGCAATCACACAACCCGTTTTCGTAAAAATATATGGATTTTACGAAAGGTTACTACAATCCAAGTTGAGACAATCAGCCCTAACTGATGTAAAACTGAAAATCAACCATTTAAAAATACAAATTTTTAATTTCAAATTAAATTAGTAATTTTGACAGGTTTCGTATTCCTATAATTTTTTTATGTTTGCGTCATAGTAATATAAAATAAACATATTGAGTAGCAAGGCAATATAAAATTAACAAGATCTGCTATCAATTCTATCACGCTAAAGTGTGCCATAATCGCATCAAATAAAGTAAATTATTTTGGTGTCACATTTTCGTTAATTTACTTTCAAGATATTTTTCGTATTTTTTTTAAACAACATACAGGGTGTAACGGAGCCAGTTCACAATACTTTACAGGTGGACACGTGCCTTGATTATGAATGGAAAATGTTCCAAAGAAATATCTTAATTAGAATGTCAATAAAATTGATACGTTCCTTGTTAATATAAAGGGCGCGAAATGTTAACTTTTAATATCATTTGTATGCTCTATTCTGCCGCGTGGAAGATGATTTGAAAATTAATTCTGATCTGCCACAAACACAAATATTTACATTGATGGCTTCAAGCTATATCTGAGTTTGCGTTCTCGCGAATGACGAGGCTCCATCAGCCACCATAGCGCATTGCGTAAAATAGTAAAATTAGATCCGCGTGTGTTAAAGTGATATGGAATAGCGTGGGAGTTGGGAGGAATGCCGCCAGAGCCCCGTAAACATATAATAATTTATATCACTTTATTAAGATTGATCTATTTTTCAGTTGGCCGAGTCGAGGTGTGACGAAGATTCTTGGAAAAATTGTCTCCGGAGCACAGGAAACTAGTGAAGATCGTCATGGGGAACAAGGGTAGTGCAGTGTAAGTGCCACTTATCATGCCTTTAACATACATAACCTTTTGGTATACATCTCACGACCGAATCGAACGCCTGAATTTATTTAATTTGATCGATGGCAGGGCCGGTTGTGTCAACTTGTTTTATAACAATCGTCCGTTTTGCGTTTTCCGCCAGTCAAACAACCCGTTTTCGTAAAAATCTATGCTTTAAACGAACTATTTATTACTGTAAAATAGAGTAGGTATTTTAACCGGTGACACAATAACCGTTATTTGAGATTTGTATGTTATTGCGTTAATAATTGGCAATTATTTTACAAGCAAATATTCTGTAAAATAGTTGCCAATCGTGTGTATACAGCACATACACATTAATACAGCTTTTATGATATTTGTATCGTAATTTAATTTGTATTAAATTAATATTGTCTTCAAAATCAGCGTAAATATACACAACGTACAAAAACTAATATGAACTATTAATAAGAAAAAAGGTTTTAGCATTGTACGCAGTTATATTATTTTTTCAATATAGCATTAAAAACGATTGGAAATAAAAAATATATCGACTAAACTAAACTAAATCCCGGGCGGCAATTTTTTTCTATTGACCAATTAATACAGGGTGGGCCGTTAAGGCGGCACATTCACTGAAAATGCATATTTCGGCGTTTTTTTACGAAAATGTGGGTTTTTATTATTCACTTATATCAGAATGTATATGGATAGATTACAATTTTTAGGGCGATAACTTAGATAGAACCTTTGTTCGCATATAAAACTAATAAACTGAACATTATTTACAATAATTAAGAAAAATATAGGCGTTAATCCACAGGCCGCGGCAAAAAAACGTTTTTAATGTTCCCGGGCGAAGAGTGGTTCGTTTAAAATTTGTATGTAAGCATAATATGTTTTTTATACGTATAAAGTTTACTTAATTATCTAGAATCCATGCGTAGGAAATTAAGAAATAATAAATATTTTTAAAGTTATAATGTTTCAAACAAGCAAGAAATTATTACGATGATTTTCAAATGTTGTTTATTCATATAAAAAGATGATTTTAAGCGATATATTCTACTTAATCCCGCACTTTGAATCCTAACCGACTATTTAAAAGTTAGTTTTTTTTATTAGAAACAAGTTAATTACTAATTAATTAATCGAGAGGCCGCAGCCAAAAACTCGTTTTTATTGTTGGAGGGCGATGAGAGGTTTTTTTAAAATTTGAATGTGCGCACAATATTTTTTATACATATAACGATTTCTTAATTATTTAGAATCCGTACGTAGGAAATTAAGAAATATTCAATATTAATAAAGTTATAATGTTTCAAACATGCAAAAAATTATTACGATTTTTGATGATTTTCAAATGTTGTTTATTCATATAAAAAGATGATTTAAAACAATATATTGTATCTATATTCGCACTTTGAGTCTTCATTAACTATTAAAAAGCTACATTTTTTATTAAAAACACGTTAATTATTATTTTAAAATAAAAATTCTATAGTATGAAATGTATCAAAAAATTACGCAGTTTGGAGATCACAATCCGCGCGCCAGCCGGGAGGGGCGGACGCACTTACGCAGTCCAATCATTTTTTCATGAAAAAAAATCACTTTAAAACGTGTTTTTATGCCAAATTTGACATAAGTTCAAAGTAATATCATATTATATATTCGAAAAACACATATATATTAGTGTACAAAACGCTTATTAGGCCAGTGCTCACGTATTTGACATAAGCCAAATTTGACATAAGTTCAAAATACTATCATATTATATATTCGAAAAACACCAAGATATTAGTGTACAAAACGCTTATTAGGCCAGTGCTCACGACGCAGCTAAGACGTGGGTACTAACTAAGAGGAATGAGCGAGCACTGGACGTTTTTGAAAGGAAAATTTTGAGGCGTATCTTCGGACCGGTTCTAGAAAATGGGCTTTGGCGCAGACGTTACAACAATGAGCTCTATACTCTATTTAAGGAGCCAAACGTCACAAAATTTATAAATCTATAAAAATTTATAAATCTATAAGACTTCGGTGGCTGGGTCATATGGAGAGAATGTTCGAGCATCAAGCACCAAAGTCCCTGCTAAACTCAAGGCCAATAGGGCGAAGGAGCTTAGGAAGGCCAAAATTAAGATGGAGTGACAAGGTCCTCAAAGATATCTGTGCTTTAGAGCTTCGAAACTGGAGAGAGCTGGCACTAGACCGAAATGAGCGGAGGAAAATTATTGAGGAGGCCAAGACCCACCAAGGGTTGTAGTGCCAAGAATGATGATGATATATTCGAAAGCAATCTTTTCATCGCAGATAATAAGTTTTTTTTTTAACTAGTTTTGTATTAAATTGCATTTCTACTCGTAATCTAATATTAAACGTACGTCACATTCGCTTGTGTGCTTTGGTGACCTGCAATGCGTCGCTATGTTCGTGTTGATATCATTGATATTTGAAAGTCAAGTAAGATATTATTTTACAACATAATTTTTAAAACATAGATAAATAGTTTCTAATTTTATTTTTACTTCAATACATATTGTTGTAGTAGGTTTTTGTTTATTTTAGATAAAAAATATTTAAATTCAATTAAATTCACAGGTGTTTTGACATGTCAGTCGGAAGTCAAAATAATACGTAAATGTGCTTATGCGATATAAGTTTAAAATTAAAAAACAGTGATATAAGAAAAATTGTTGTTTACTATTTTTTATAACACATAAATTATTGGAGAAATATAAATATGCTTTTTTAAATTCTAGACTTAAAACATTTAAAATTCGAATTATAATACGCGAGCATGACTTGCGTTCTCATATATTTTAAGCGTCGATACTCCGTATGGTTGTCTCGTTTCCGCGCAACCATTTTGTCTTGCAAGGATACGTAAATAATACGCTCGTGCAAGGTTTATCTAATATGACGTTTGTTCATGCCTCGATTTCGTATTGAAATAGCATGATCTATCAATGCATATCGATACTTTTGACAGCTCTAAAAATGTATGACCAGCCTTAAGTTGAGTGGATTTGAATAATTCATTAAAAAAAACTACAAGTAATACTTTTTTTTAATTACATCATTCAGATGTTCATCATCTTGGCGCAAACAATCATTGAATCTCGACCTCCAATTTGTGAAAACTCGCTGGCAGATTGCGCGTAGGATAGCGGCCATTTCCTATCGAACATTGGTCTTCAACTGAATAACCTGGTTGGCTTACTGGTTAAAATGCGAAACTTCGTGTATCATCAGAGAAAGAAATCAGGGGCAATCAGGCCTGGACTCCTGGAAACCACGGATCTGCATCTCGCTTTAGACAGTCAAAGTCTGTTAAGCCTACAAATTCTTTCAGTTGCGGAGAGAAAAATTCTCGTAACATGATTGTGTAGTGGTCAGAATTCACTGTTCTGGTTTAGCCTCGCTCATTGTCAAAAAAATATGGACAGATGATTCCTTGGGACGAAATGGCCGCCCAAACTGTTAGTTTGGGCGAGGGCAGGTATGTTTTGATTAGGGATTTTCTGCAGCCCAATAATAGCAATTTCGTTTGTTGATATGCCCATTCAAGTAAAAGTGAGCCTCGTCCGAAAAGCGAATATTGTTCAAATTCTGAAAGCGCTCCAACACTGTTTCGACAAAAACATGGCATAGATTGTGGTCATTTGGCTCCAATTCCTGCACTAATTGAAGTTTAAACGGGTACAATTTTAGATATTTTGCCAAAGTACGCCGAAACAATGTTCTTGATATGGCAAGCTCAACTGATCTCATTCGAGATGAAAATCCGGGATCCGGGTTGTACAGAAGTCTTAACTTCGCTAACTGTTTCCTGTGTTTGTATCAAGAATCATCAACAACATCACCAATCATACTTTCACTAGGACAATTTTAGGCCACAACTTGAACTAAGAGCTAAATAAGCGCCGCACAATAATGCACGAATCACCATTTTGGAAATAACTCTTCATACCGAATGCACAACGCTCACTCGTGAAACGCTCCATCGCAACTAAATTTCCAAGACCCGAGCTGTTAGTTCCCACTACCCGCGTACCGCTTTCACGCGCTGTTCGTAGGCAAAGGTGATTTTAAAATCGTACGTTCCCACCTGTATAATAATTTGTTTTGTAAAAATCACACGGCTCTGACGACCTAGCACTTGGAAATGGAATGGAACACAGCATCAAATCAGATCAGGCAAATCGAGAATGTCCAGCTTGCTATGATTAAAAGATGTAATTTTTGGTTTCTAAACGTCAAATGAAATATGTACATAAACTCATTTAACAATTCTACTTTTTGTTCAACAAGTATAGTTTAAAATTAATGAAATACTGAATTTATTTTAGTATGCTACTCAAAATCTAACGTTATTAGAAAAAAAATATAATTTATAGAAATAAACTTTGTTTACACTACTTTTTTATTGAAAAAAATTCAACATGTTTCAAAGCCAATGGCTTCTTCGTCAGTTTGAAACATGTTGAATTTTTTTCAATAAAAAGTGGTGTAAACAAAGTTTATTTCTATAAATTATAATTATAATGTCACCACTAAATAATTTTGCTGTGTTTGAAGAAGAAGAAAACAAAATATATTTGGAAAGTAGCGCCAATGTTTTCTGACTGAGATAAAAAGACCAACAGAAATTAAGTGACGAGCAAATGGGTAAATACAAATTTTTCTTCACTTATGCAAGCTTCGAGGGCATTTATTATTCCGGGGAACATAATACTCCAATGCAGTATTCAGGTGAATTTTGTGATGCAACTATTTTAAACAGCAGTTGATGGAAAAGAAATTCCATTACGCGCGTCCCACATAATATTCGTAGTAAGTGATGAGCAGTTCACGTGTAGGTGGCGAGCGGGAAAAATTAAATACTGTAAATATTGCACACCGCAGCGATGCCATTTCCTTATTAGCTATAAATGCAACAAATGCATTAGACTAATACATATTTGTGCAAACATTCCGCGATTGCGGGAATCCCGGAATTCGCGATACTAATAAGTAAATATCTAGTCACGGAGTGATCAATAGGCACCGGTATCACACAGAATACGTCGGTATATTCCGGATATGACGGAAGTATATATTACTCAGAACTCAGGGCTCCAGAAACATATCTTTAGTCCTGGGTAGCATCGAATCCGGATTATCGAAACAATGACAAAAATAGAAGCGGAAATAGTCGAAATCTCCCGTGAAAGATTTCCGGGGAAAAAACCTAGAAAACCTGAGAGTATACTCAAATACATGAATTCCATCCTATTGACGGCAAGTAAGGTAATTCACATGCTACATGACATGACGCACGTTGTCCGTACTGCCAGTAAGAAAAAACACCATAATCGTAGGAATTTTTCCTTCTTTTAGCACAACTTATTTATAGTATTGACCAAACAAACCAATCTTTCGATTATCATATTACGGGAAATGCTTTGGCTGAAAGATTAACGTAATTTTTACTAAATTGAATCGTTATATAGATGTTGTTTTACAAACAATGTGTTAAGTCACACTCAACTCAAACTAAGCTGTAGGGTATAACAGAGCCAGTCCACAATACAAACAGATTCTTGCCTAAATAGAGACTAAAACATTACAGCAACAATGTCCGAATAGTTGATATTAAATAAAATAATTAAAACCGCGCAGTAATTTGAAACACATTTTTTGCGAGTTTTGATAATGTTATTTGATTTTTAATAGTAATTAGGCGAATAAATTTTAAATACCTATTCGATATAAGTTATTTTAATGATAGCTCAACGCATTAAAGAAAGAACACATTAATCAGAAATATTGAAAAAATGCAAACTTTGAAGTCGCTTAAGTCTATAACTATTGATATTAGGACATTGATGCTTGCGCGCTTTCGACTCAAAAATAGGGCAGAAATCTACCCGCAAATGATTGTAGACTAGCTATGTTACACCCTGTATATGAGGTTTAAGGCATTATGGTGACAAAATTACTTTGCCTGTATATGAGGTTTAAGGCATTATGGTGACAAAATTACTTTGCAAACGTCTAGGGTGCTTAAATATATTTTTTAATAAATTATATTTTCACGATCAAAAAAAAAGTTTTAATGTTGAAAATTGACTTTTAGTTTATTTATATGGAACTTGTATTTCCGCGTCCCGTAAAATGTTCCCCTCAGCCCGTCAAAAACGTAAAATCCTTCTGAAGTCTAACCGAGGCTGTCACAGGCAATCGCCTTGTAATGGATAGTAAGTTATATAATTTAATTTATATTATATAATTTATGTAATATTATAATTTATTTGTATATGTACTCATAATTCTACCCTACTTAATCCGGCCCAGTGAAGAATGTATTGGAATGCAAAAAAACGCATTTTCTCCTCGTTCTAGGAATACCTGATTTATAACGGCGTTAGATTATTTATATATGTAGAAGTGAATTTGAATCCCGTGATTCACCAAACATAATTTACGCCTGCCTCACAGCGTGTAGGTGTTGTAATAATAATTGTAGCACGCGTTTTGACGCTAAACGAAAAATTCAGCAATGACGTAATACGGGGTCACTAATGTTTTCGACGCGTCAAGAATAGAGGGGGACGAATGAGTGATGGGATGTCTAAAGAGATTGATGAATTGTAATTGGCGAGGAACAATAATAGGTACTTGATTGGAATACCAAATGATCGCGTCAGAAACGTAGAAAAAAATACACGTAATCTTACGAGTATGAAAGTTATATTTAAAAAACTTATTATTTAAAAAGGAGAGCCCTTAATTTAGATGTAAACAAACAGCTCTGGCTGAACGATTCGATTGATTGTTAATTGTTACTCAAAATTGGCATATTATAAAGTGGCCAAGATATGGTTGTTGGGATAACAAAAACAAACTAAAAGCAGGAATCTACCTGTAAACTATTGTGGAATAGCTCTGGTACAGCGTGTATAAATTGTAAAATAATAATAATAAAAATAAATTTAACCAAAATCACCTAAAAATGTATAAGGCATCGTTGAGCAGCTTCGCTGGCCACAACACCCACACCGGCGCAACTGTGATGCGTTGTGTGAATTTAATAAATAAAAATTATTCCTTTTCAACATTGAAAACGTGAATAACTATAAAAAACGGAAGTGGTCTACTACAGTGCTGTCTGGTATAACCACAGAGTGGTGTAAAATTGTACAGAGATGAACTAAACTCCTTCTTTAGGTGATGAGATTGGGACGCAGCGTAAGTACGTCTCCCCCTCGCGTATATTTAAAACGCATTTATACTATGTATTTATTCTCACATAATTAAATCCTCTAGTAAGTGCACTAGTGCAGTGAAAACAAGAAGAATGACGTTTTCTTAAGAATATATTTCGAAAAGAAACCGAAATAAGGGATATATGTGGTAATATTCCAATCACAATAATTAACATATTATTCAGATTTAAATATATTTATGAAATTCTGCCGGATAAATATTTACCTACTTTCGATTTTTTTCCATATATTATGTTTAAATAAACGTCACGCTTCTTGTTCTAACTGCGTGCTCCTGCTGGGTACCTACATACTTGTATAGTCCGTCCAACTTATCTGGAGAATAGAGGAGGGCGTCCCAATCGTTGTGGTACTGCCCATAGTCTAAAAATTATCTCATTTGTAGGGAATTTTATGCAAATTCTTTTTTTCTTAAACAAGTTATTAAGCAGTACAGTAGCCGGCAAACATCTTGTTCCACACAAAATGGCGAACGGCAACGATTTAGTAGATTTGTAAAATAGGGAGGTTGCACGATCCGATGCCTGGCCGCGGACACGCGAGTTTTGCGAGATTTTAATCAATAATTAATTAATTAAAAAATTAAAAAATTAAAAATTTTAAAAATTTAAAATATTTAAAAATATTTGAAAAATTACAAAATTTATATTTCTACACTTTTATCACATTTTACTGAACAGGAAAGAGATTTTAAATAAAACACAGGTTCAGACTATACAAAACGGTGCACTGAACCAGGAGAGTGACGGACATTACGACCGATAAAGCACAAGAAAAAGCGAGAATTTCACACTGCCTGGTCCATTTCACCTTCCTTTATTTATACCAAAAAAATAGACATAACGGGATTTTAACGGTCATAATAGGATTAGTCTTGGGGGGGAGATAAATCTCGAGATGGTGCAGTAGCGGAGAGTGATGGACCACTTGCATCCGCACGGAAAAGAGTTGCAGGCGCGTGTAATACCGTGCCGCTGTAGTGCTTAGACGGCGCGTTTGGCTCGTCTATCTAAGATTGCTCTCGTTTGGAGAGACGTACATATGTATAAATTATATCATTTTGGGCGCCTGACACATCCGCATATGAATTTAATTATGACTAATGTGTCCGGATGTGTCAGCGACCGTAATTCGCCTCAAAAGGGTCGAATCTTATCTCTCGAAATATCTCCCTCAAAACCAATCCGATTGTTTATTTTTTAGTGAATCCTGACAGGAAATGACATGCCGAATCCAACGGTATACGACATGCCAGGTTTTGTGCATTTTTAAAAAAATTCATCTCGCGAATTTTTTCGTATTACGGCCCGGACGCCCTTCACGGGACGCCGGCGTGTGGTCCATAAACCCAGCGTCACCGTATTGGATGCCGCGTGAGGGGTGCGCGCGCTGTTTCGGGCTCCCTTTCAGACGGCTACCTGCCAATCTATTGCGCAGTTAGAAAAAGAAATGTAAAAAATGTATATATTTAATGTTATTTGTAATCCGCGAGATCGTCGTCATCTTCCAACAATGAGATGCGCGTCTCGCGGGTTGTCTATATGCACAATCCCTGTTATCTCCCGTCAGTATTCAGAATTAATAAGACCGCCAAAACCCAGTCAGTTTATTTTTCAAAAACACAAAATACAAACATAAGAAATACTTAAATCTAACAAAGACATACATAAAATTATGGGCATAAAGATAATAAATAATACAGAAAATCATACAGTTTCGTTGAGGCCTCAAACGATATAGGATTATACATGGTTACAGCGCAAAATTATCAAGACATAAAGCAGAGCAACGATTAGGTATACAATATTGACATGACAGTAAAAAAGCAGAGATAAAATATGGAATGACATCTTACACAAATTCCAGACAGTGTACACATATATAGTAATAACCAGGGCATTCAGTAGTTTATAAAAATATTTTCCTATCAAAATGTTCACCTATATAATATTTAATTCAATCTAAAAAATGTCAAAAAGGTCTCATATTGTGGCGTAAATTATCGCATAGCGGGAGATCCTCCGCGTGCTCGCAGTCCAAAATAGTGATAGCTTGGGCCCGCCGCCGTCAGGGTCGCATAATCGCCTCGGCGCCTTGGTGTCGGCGAAGCCGCGGGTTTGCTACCTGTAGTACCTTCATTGACATTATTTTGTGCTCTCTGTCTGGAATTTCGCAGGCATAATTTTTTAAGTATCGCGGGACCATATCCCATGCGAAACACTCCCCCCATTCGGTTTATCCGAATCTTGAAGGCAGCATGGGATTGGGAATGACCGGCTGATGTCATCTAAGTAGTCATCTCTCTGCTCTGGTTCCGGCTCGGTTGGTAGAACGATAATCTTCGTGACCGGCCGGACGTAATCGCCCGTAGCGGTCCTTATGCGCCCCTTGCGCACTTGGCCGTCTGCGGCAGGTTTGCGTTGTAGGAGCGCATCCGAAACACAAAATGATTCCTCACGCATATCGCTCTCGGTGACTTCCGGTCCCGGGTGATTATTTTTCTTGTGATGATGCTGTATCAGAAAGAGTGTATACGGATGTCCACCGTCTAAACAATCGGCTCTCTTAGGCCGGCAGGTATTTCCGCGGCGGTCGCCGCCAGCCGCGAACCATTCTCACTATTCCATGTGAATCTACATGTGA
>JADDOH010005821.1:0-20301 GCA_016648135.1 Agrypnia vestita | reverse complement strand
TGGGGCCCGTAGATTAAAATAATGTAAATTGAAAAATATATTTTTCAGGTATTTTATATTTTGATTATGAATGAATGTAAAAAATTTTGCCAAACGTTTTTATTCATTTTTTTTAATACCATTTTTTGCCCTTGGATATTTTGGATTACAATTATTTTTCTTCTCAGATTTATGAATTATGTTAAAAAAATTATGACCTTTTTTCGCTAGATAAATGTGTGGTCGTCTGACAATGCCCACAGCCACCTTTAAGTTTGCGCCTTATTCAGTATTTTTCTAGTGTTTCATTAAAACTGAAGGGATCTTAAGAGTAACTCAAATATTTATTGTGGAATGCCGCTAACAACATGTGCGACGTGGCTAATGCAGCGTGGAACATTTACAGGCTCTGTTCACCTTTACACATCCTCAACCACTGGGAGTCCCCGTGGACCGGAGACGGTGGGCGTCACGCAGCTTCAAGGCCTCTCGCTCCTGCACCTTGCACGGCTTCTGTGGTTACTTCAGCTGCGTGCTATACGGGCAGCACACACTCAGCATTGTACCCGGCGAGCACTCTCCTGGGATGATATCTTGGTTCCCCGTCTTCATTCCAATCAAGGTAAACATGTTCATCAATAAAAACAAAACATTTTGTATAAAACCACTTTATTGAGTTATCAATGGTCCTAGCGATGGGCCGAGTCATATTTTTTCTAACTCGAGTTGAAATGTTGAGTTAGAAACCTGACCGAGTTCATGTAAATAAGGAAGGACAAGGATAGACTAATGTATTAATAAAGAGACAAGTACTCAACAATATGTTTTTTCTTCAAGTGATTTACTAATGTGAAGGTTCTTATAATTTTACAAGCATATAATTTTCATTTGACTCATTTTTGTTGTCATTATTGTTTTTTTGAAAAAAACTCACATGCAACGCTCTATTTATTTTAAGGAGGCATATTGACTGCAAATACATATGACTATTGCTATATTCGCGGGTAATTAATAATTACACAAATCACTTATAGCGGTCACGGTCACTAGAAAATTAATAAACATAAACAAACTGGACAGATTGGAGTGAGATTGTTCGTTCGAGAGTGCTCAGGTTGCCCTCGGCTGTCGTCGGATGATTTCGCAAAGGCGAAGCGTCATAAGACTCGATCCCGACAGCCGAGCCGAGCGGTGCTCGCAATCTGAAATGGCATCGTTCAAAGGAGATGGGAAAGGCAACTCGAGTTAACTCGCTGGCAGTGTAACTCGAGTTACAACTGACTAAGTGAAATTGTTCATTCGAGGGGGATCGGGCTGCTCTCGGCTGTTATCAGATGACTTCGCGAGGGCGAAGTGTTCCGACAAAAGCCGAGCTGAACAGCACGGTTGTATCGTTCAAACATTCTCACGTGGTTCGAGTCAGCGAGTTACTCGACTTGCCATTCTGGCAGTCAAAAAATATTACTATAAACCGAGTTGATACAACCGGCCTGTAGACAGATAAATCTTTCATTAGGTAAAATGACTTTTTTTACAATTATAAATATTCTTCACTGTGGAATTTTTAATGCGGGTTTTTTTTTCCAGACTCCAATTAACATTAAACCGGACGACGTAATCGAAGCTAACTTCTGGAGATGCTGCAATTCACGAAAAGTTTGGTACGAGTGGAACGTCACGGCTCCCGAGCTTCTTCTTATACACAATTCCGCCGGAAAGTCCTCAGACATGATTCTCTGAAGGCTGTTTCTGCAATACGGGTATTTTATTAGCAATATAAACTATTTTTAAGATAATTTTGTATTTTCTGTAATTATCCTCTCGCCTGTTACAATCTTTTTGTTTATACAGGGTGACCCAAAAAAGTATACACACTTTGAAAAATTATAAAATCAAATAGAGTCAAATCAACTTGATGACTATTCTGGTCCAGGCATTGTTGATGATGTAAATCAATGGAATTACAAATGTTTTAATTTATATTTGGGGGCATCCTCTCTCAAGCTGCCTTTAAACAAATCAAACAATCAATTTTGCATTTTAAACTTTGTCTTGACCCGTGTCCCCGTAAAAAAAAGTCTGTAAATTGTGGAGGAAAATCACTCCTCATCAATAATTAATTTTTTATAATGGGTTCTTTACAAAATGCAATGGACGCTCTTGCTTCAGTTTTATACATTTCTTTAGGGATACCATGTATTGTTTAACTGTAATTTTGGATATTTTATACGCACCGTGTGTATTACCGAGAAGCATCTCGACGTTTTGTTGGATACTTATCCAACGTCATGAGGAGGACGACCTTCCGACCTCCACCTCCGCGGGTAAGGTCGTCCTCCTGATGACGTTGGATAAGTATCCAACGAAACGTCGAGTTTTGCTTCTCGGTAATACATACGGTGCGTATGAAATATCCGAAATTACAGTTAAATATGTCTAACGACCGTAATAACAACCTTAACCATATATTGTACCTACAGTTTTTGCGTTTGCATTGCATATCTAGTATGATTATAAAGTTTTGTGTGTATGTGTATTAACATTCAAGGTTGTGCATATAAGTAATACAAAAACAATTAAATAAAACTTCAAAATTTATGTTTGAAATTTCTGTCGTGTTTCATATTTGCAATGATGCTCGGTGTAGCAATATTTGTGTTGAGTTTTGAAACACACTGTAGTGTTAGTTGTAAAATGCCAGTCATTTTATTAGACTGGCTGCATTTATATGTAAAAATTTTGTATTTCTACAGTTTTGTTACGGAATCATCACAAATTAATTAATATAATGTACAAGTACAACGCCTCTCTTAGTTAATCGCTAGATAATCTATTATTTATAAGTTTGTTTTGATCTAAAAAAAATTCCAATCAACGCTATCTTTGTATGAAATCCGTGACTGTTCTCACAAACCAAAAAAAATATAGAATCAACTGCAAAATGTCATCGTTATAAAAAGATAGGGCTCTAATGTGTAAGGGAAAAAAGGCCTCCCGTATAAAGTTTAAGAATGTTTACTACTGTCGTTAAGTAGCAATAACAATAAATGTTCTTTTACATTATTTCACTCCTAGGCATCGATATGAATTAGCAGTTTTTTATTGGCAATTGTTTCTTGCTGAAAATGGTTCTCTGCTAATCAATAAATATTGTTGTTTGAAAGGTAAGCAGTATGTTTGGAGTATAGCAAGCAAAAGTAAAGTGTTTATTTTTGGGACAAAGTGTCCCAAACAAACCCAAAGTTTGTTGATCGTTACAAATTTTTCATTGCAAACAAATATTTTACTTTTTTACCTAACAATAATAAAAAATGATTTGTGTAATTCGTCGATAAGTTGTCTGTATTATTTATTATCACTTTATACGAAGGATGTTACGTTGGTCGCTTTATCGGAACCGAATTCGGAATCGGAGTTTTTTTTTATTTGGTTTCTCTGAACTGGAACCGAAATCGAAGGCAGAAGAGAAATATTATGTTAAGGGCAGGACTTAATAAAGTAAAATTACAAACATTATTAATCTTCAGTTTCATTTATATTGGCTTAAAAAACAATACACTTACCTTGCAGAGGCGGTCGGTGACTTTAAATAAAAGGGATGCTGGATAATATATTAACACCTACAATCAAATATACTAGCCCACGAATGAGATGCAATTAGTAACGAAAATAGTCTGTCAAATTACCTCTTTAAATCCTTTACGCTACATGATAAATCAATTTTAGATCCACAATTTCATGTGTCATTCATTTTAACGAAAAATATAATAAAATCCATGACTTTCCTGAGTTTTCATTTACATTATGGGAATTTCTGTATGTGCCGCTGTGGCCTGGACCGGGGGATGCTCTAGCGGTCCTGACTCCAAGGTCACAGGGATCCCAATATCGTTTGCACTTTGAAGCTGCAACCAGTGTGTCTAGGGTATATTACCAGATGGTACTCACGTTTTGGTGATGCAGCTGGGTCCAGATGGCAGGGTCGCCGCGGGGCTCTAACTTCTACTAAATGATGCACTGCATGTAGCGTGTACAAAGTCACAAGAAGTTCATTTGAACAAGTTACAATATAAGTTGAATGGTATGAATCTTAAATAAGTTAGTTAAAAGGGATCGCGGATCGGTTTGTTAGTGCATATTTAGTATGCACGAGTTTAAAGGTCTAAAATGTAACAATCCGTAATAATCGCGGCGCGTTACGTGTGATCCGTGTGTCGACGGTTGAGCGAGCGGGACTGGAATGAAGGTCTTCCTGCTTGCCGCCTGCAGGTTGGTTGCTTGCTACGGACGCCAGATGCCGCCCGTGTGCTGGAGTCCACCACAACTTAAACTTGAGCTTGATTCGACGCTCCTTCTTCATAAAATCATCGATCACACGGTCGTGAAATGTTGTTTAAGGCCAGCAGGAGTGTTTTCTCAATAGAGATGATAGCAAGGGAGGAAAGTCGGTCTTCATCTACTGTGCTCTGGTTACATGTTTTAATCCTTTTCATTGTGGAAAATGATCGTTCGGCTGAAGCACTCATTGCAGGTATGGTTACGATAAGGTTCATCAAGCTATACACTTCCGGAAGAACTTCTTTTAAATCGTTCTTGATCAAATACGCATTCAATTCCATCAGGGTTCTCAAATGAAATTCTGATGAGGAATATATTATGACGTGGATCCTCATGATTTGAGCCCCTCGTCATCACCAGCTAGTTCAATCGGAGAAGAATGGGACTAACCTTACTCCTCTATTTCAATCTCAGGGTCCTCTCGGTGAAGTGCGCACTGAACTCTCTTTCTCGAGCCGCTTCAGGTGCCTCTCATATTAACAAGTTCAAGTTGCAACAGATTAACAAAGATGGGTTTACATAACAAGACATTTTGTGCAATCAACATAAGCATTTATTCAATAAATTACTAACAATTATCTGTGCCATGAAAGGGCGACAACAGGCAAATTCAAAGATATCGCTAAATTTGGTTCATTAAAATCATATTTTCTAATTTAAAATAAATTGACCTCTCCGGGACATCGTCGCTGACAGCCGCGATACAAGGGAGAAGGCAGCTTAAACTATATTTTTAATACTCTATAGGCGGTGGCGCCAGCGCAAATGTCGGGGAACGGGAAACGGGAAATCATCAGGTTAGAATTTACATTCAAATTGGATGAGACACAATTAATACTTAACGCATCCACATGATGCTCAACATGTCCTTATGAATAGATCACAGATGCTGCATATTTCTTCCAATTCTCCGTGCTTCACAAAACTTTACGTCGCCGTGACGCTGAACGGTATGATGGGTACTTGAAATATAGTATGAGATCAGATAATACCAGGTCTTTCGGCGTAAGAATGGAACTGTTCCGACAATGCTTTTCTCCTGCATCACGCCAAGGTGTACTATATCAGGTCAGGGTGAGACCGGCATCCACTGGGTCCATGGATGCTGACTCCTACGCTGCCAGGTGATCCCCTGCCCTTGTGCTGGACCTCGAGCTCTCAGCAGGCCGCACGCTCGACATCCGAAGACGGCTTCACATTGTGATCCCGTCGTAGGAACCCTGATAAGAATTCAATCATTAGCATACATCTACAATTTAACAATGTTATTACGATGCTACTTCAAATGGCGTCTCTCAGCTCACTGCTTACCTCTCAACAGGGTGCGTAGTTTTCACATCTCGTGCGGCAGAGTGTCAAAATCCGAATGACGCCATGTTGTTCCGTATTGACCGATAATGCCGCTAAAAGTTCGCAAATGTATGCGGCACCGATTATGCACACACAGTACCTACGCGTGTTAACATTGTTTTATCGGTGCAATATTATGCGCGGTGATTTAAATATTTCTTTTTTTTTAGTGTTCCGCGAAGGAGTGTGACGAACATGATTTATTACGTCACAATATATAAATTAGTTCGCTCTTTAGTCTTAAAAAATCAAAGTATTCTCCATAATGTTTTTGTAAGCAATTCAAATAAATTTCCAGGAAACATTTTGTATATTCATTGAATTTTGAACATCTAGTAATCCCATGAATATCAAATTTTCTATGTCTGCAAATCGGTCTTGGATATGTTTCGTCAAAACATCTATAATTTCAATGTACTTTCTATTGTAAATCATCTTTCTGTCACCAGTTTCTTGTCGTCTTCCTCTTGGATGAATGTCGGAAAAGCCTTCTTCATTTATAGCTAACCAAAATGAATCAAAATTGTTTCTCATGTTTTGTAAGAAATCAAGAAATTCTTTTATTTTTCGTACGCAATAAGCTATGTCAAATATTTTTTTCTGCAAGATTTCGAAAAGAATGTCGAAAAACTGAAAACTTTGTGAAATACTTCTAAATGAAAATTGAAACTAAAATCAGATATATTAACTTTGTAGTCCTGTTGCACTAACGACGGTATCAGAATCCCATTGTTCATCAACGTTCATCATACTAGAAAAAGGGTCTTTCAGTTCCAATTTATACTCCGTCACCATCTTCAGAATTTTGCTATTATAATTCCATATTGTAGGAGCTGATGTTGGAAAACGTTTCTTTACTTTAAGGTCGAGAGCGGAAATTCGCCTAGAAGATTGGCAGAGAAATGACGAAAAACTTAGTAATGAATCGGAAAAAAAACCTAGCTTACTGACTGAGATAGCACTAAATTAAGTCTATGCGCTTAACAATGTACAAATAATATGGCATTTTTACAAATATTTTTCACTTTTGATTGTACACCATTATGCTCATCTGCCATGGCACTAGCGCCATCGTAAGTTTGTGCAGTCTGTCTGTGAAACCCACAAATCTCTCTTCAATACCACCATTACTTTCATTAAGGTAACGGAATATTGTGGCCATTTGGCACTTCTGAGAAATATCGGTAGACTCGTCAACAATAATAGAAACATATTTTGCAAGCGTATTTCAATTTTCATATTTTGCAAGCTGTATTTCAATCAAAGGCAATCGAGTCATTTTGAATATGATTAGATGTTTCAGTAAATATTTTGGAATTTTCTAGGTGAGTTTGTAGAAGACTATCAGATGTACTCAGTAAATATAATGTTTCGAGATAATTTCCTCTATTATTGGAATCCGATGATTCTCGATGACCCCTTAAAGCCATCTCTTGCTTTGTCAAAAAATAAACTACATCAATTAATTTCGATAAGATGTATCTGTTAGCCGCTACATTTCTATTATAATTGTCGACACTAGTTTTATACTGAGTACTAAGGAAATTCTCAATGCATTTTCTTTACCGAACCGTTTTAACTTGACACACGCGTTGATATGTTGTTAAGAGCACTCGTGTCTTTTCCTAGCTTTTGAAAGGTTTTTCAAATCGTTAAATCCATGCTTATTCCACACATTAGTACTATTTTCATTACAAAATATAAGACACGGCCAGCAAAATAGTTTGGAGAATTTAGCACATCCACAAATCCAAGAAACTTGTGAATAAACAGAGTTTTGAAAATATCTTTGAAATGATTGATTTCTAGATGTTATGTTGTAGTGATATAAAAAAGATTGTTTGTTATTTTATGCAATTCTAAACTTTCATATTATTTTCAAATATTACTCGTCATATTAGTCGGTCAGTCAGGAACTACTCTTCGTTACAGCGAGGCAGTGGGTACATTCAGTGTGGTCGGAGGTAGTTTGCAAATGAAAACACTATAGATTATTGCAGGTTATATATTCAAAAAGAAACACAGATTTGGGGAACAAGGCACAAGGGACATGTATGTTATAGCACAATGTACAATTGTGATGATAAATAGACCACAAAATGTTCAGGCATGTATGACAAATGGTGAAAAGAAAATGACAATGATGTGGGCTGGTTCCCTATTGATAAAGCAAATAAAATTAAAATAAATAAATAAAAAGTTCTGACTCGGGCGTGAGTCCACAGTATATGGGTATACAGTCTAATCCTATCCACACTCGTCAGGTCTTTGATAAATTATTGAAAGGATAAATACCAGGGAAGTGCAAGTTACGCCAGAGGCGTAACGAGGAGTCGTATGCATGACGCCTAGCGAAGGGTTTCCACCAAGGAAGAGAGCGTTCCAACGTCACGAATCTGCGTGGGCCTGCGTGGACCAGCAGGGGTTGTTGAGGAAGAAGATCGTCGTGGAAGGACGATGGCAGTTGGGCCACGTGCCTCGCTTTCAGATAGACCTCGGAGCACGTGGTTGGAATAAGGTTGTTGGGTCCCTTCATTGACGTGGTATTTTATGTCGATCGAAGGTTAGCCTCTGATGATGAATGTTATATTTCCTGTGGTTCATGCCACGAGTAACAGGTGTTTGAACACGGATCTGGATTTATTGGTGTAATCCGAAGAAGTTCGTCACTTTACTCTCACACTATTATCTGTTGGGGCCATTTAGCACGGAATAGGCACAGTATTTATTAGGGATGGCTCGTCTTTTGTTTCAATCGAACGACACTCGTAATTAATTTATCCAGAAAGTTCGTTGGCTTGGAAGACACGCCGGCGATTTTATTCTCTGATTTGAAAAAGGGGCTATATATATATTATATTATGTAGGTACCAAACCGTAGTAATACGATTGATTTGATCCAGTATTTTCCCTGGTAAACAATTATACTCCGCGAGTATCAACTATGAGGACGCCACTGATTTGATTCTTATTAATGTATACATTTATACAGTAAATATATCTCTATGATATTATTTTAAGTATTACTTTTAAATATCAAATTAACTTTGATTCGTTCTCGGGCAAAGCCTCCGCCGGCGCTTAGGTATGGACTCTTTCTCTCTCGAAATATCGGTTTGTATGGAATATATATCCCTTCTGGTAAATAAAGGCAGGGTGAAGTGTGGGGTGCGGGGCGAGACGCGTCCGTTCTGACGAACACCTGCAGCTATGTGTTAACCGTGCTTGCCACGCGCCGTATTTTTGTATATAATTGTACTAAACTTCCAACGGTTATTTCTTATATACTCCTTGACAAAATCACGCATTTTGTTATTTACTCGATTTCCGGTTGAATCTTTGTGCTTGCAAGTACCTACGAGCTCGGAGCGGTTTAAAAATATGATACCTGCAGAAAATTATGTTTAAGATTTGTGATTTTATATTTATTAGTTACTAGTAGCTAGTATTACATATAATGCACATCACATAGAGAGAATTTTTTTTTTATCTAGTAACAATGTATAATCGGTTGCTAGTTGTTTCACAGTTTCAATGTCTTGATTACTGTATTCGCTTTTTGGCATGAAAACGCTTAGCTGAAACAAATTAAGTATTTCAGGAGACAAACGGTCCTGTAGGTCAACTTATTATTGAATCCAGAAGAGGGATATGGAAATACTCTTCAGCAGATTGAGCTGGCTGGTTATTGGCCCTGTGTACTTGTCTTGACACTATTCTGGGACATTTAATTTTTACATCTAGCTGCTCAGCTACTTCTTTAGCCTCTTCAAAAAGCTGTCGGTAAATTAAGTCCGCATTTTCTCTTTTATTTTGTAGAACATTTATAGTATCATTAATAGCGTCCGCAGCTTTTTTTAAATCAATTGAGTTCGATTGCAGTATTCTGCTTAAAGATACAGTAGTACCTGAAAAATAAAAAGTTAGTAAGTGACTGTCTGTGAGTATGAGTGAATAAATTAAGGATCTATGACTTAATACAAACGATAGCTTAAATTTTTTTTGTTGGAACACAAATATTAACAAAACAACAGTATGATATTTAAGTAGGTATGTATGTTCATTTACCAAACAATAAGAAACAAAATTATTTAGGCAAGTATCCACCTAATACATCAGTAAGTAGGTGCCTACTTATCTACCTACGAGGTACTTTAAGGGCCGGTCTTATAAACGTCCGTTAGTTAGATGTCAGACAAAAAAAAAACGGATTTTGATACAAATGTCACTTTTTTCGTCTATTATCCATTACTCAAATTTTAGTAACACTATACCGACGGCCGATATCGACAGTCAAACCACCAGTTTACCGTCCGTTAGTTGAAATTGTCAAAAATGTGACAGATTGGCGTTTTATTTTTTGAGTTTAGGTACATTGTCAATTTGCGTTTGTAATTTATTGATAAAATAAAAAATAAAAAAATGTAACTAATAATATTATTGACTTACTATGTACCTACAAATTATTAAATAAAAAATATAACTAATAATATTATTGATACTATGTACCTACAAACTATTAAATAAAAAAATGTAACTAATAATATTATTGACTTATTTGTACCTATAAACTATTAAATAAAAAAATATAACTAATAATATCATTGACTAACTATTCACCACTCTCTCCCATTTCTTCCTTAAATTTTTAAAATTTATATTCTTGACTTTGACTTTGATCTCGTTGCCAGCAGAGTACCGGGTCACAAAGGACCCCTTGCTCTTTCATCATTATGTGGGGTGAGGGATGAATTTACCTCACTTGCGGGGGTTTATTTTAGGGGGGGGATTTTTACTGCGAAGATGGTGCAGGAGGGGGAACCCGGGGGTTTGGGTTCCGAAGGAGGACCATTTTGGGTCTCCTGATCTTCCTTGGGATGGTCTCGTTGTAGCGCGACAGAGTGTTAATGGAGGGGTTTTGGTGGGTTGGGATGCCTGCATAGAATCGTTCGGCGGTTTCTCTAATGAATTCCATTATCGGAGGAATACCTGAGTCGTGGTGAAGCTGTGTGATTTTGATCCAACGCGGCGCATCCAGAGCTAACCGGATGGCCTTGTTTTGCAAAATCTGAAGTTTTTTGGTATGTTTGACTGCGGCGTGGCCCCAGACGGGGGCTGCATAAGTGAGGATTGGACGTACAATGGCTTTGTATAGCAGGAGTTTATTGTCTGTGGCCAGTTTGGCTAGAAAAGCGGTATCATCCGCGAATTGTGCTACTGTGACATTGTCGTCGATGGGGGGGGGAATGTCACTAGAATAGAGGTTGTAGAGGAGGGGAGCTGGGAGTGAACCCTGGGGGACTCCTGCACGAAGTGGGCGTCGTGTGGAGAAGTGGCCATCGAGTTTTACTCTGAAGTGGCGATCGCTGAGATAGCTGGCTAGAAGCTGGATCATGGAGGGGTCGAGACCGAATTGGTCGAGTTTATAGAGAAGGCCATTGTGCCATACTCTGTCGAAGGCTTTGCTAACATCGACGGACAGGACTGCGGTATATTGACGCCTGAGGAGCCCTTCAGTAATTTGCTCAATCACGCGCAGAAGTTGGTGGACGGTGGAGTGGTTCTCTCTGAACCCGTGTTGGAAGTCTGGAATTATGTTTTTGGTGCAGGTTTGCACTTTTAGACGGTTGAGG
Organism: Agrypnia vestita; assembly: GCA_016648135.1. Classification (NCBI taxonomy): domain Eukaryota; kingdom Metazoa; phylum Arthropoda; class Insecta; order Trichoptera; family Phryganeidae; genus Agrypnia; species Agrypnia vestita. The sequence continues at coordinate 9,001 of JADDOH010005821.1, read as the reverse complement.
ATTAGTTTTTCTAGAACTTTGCCTGCACAGGGTAGGAGGCTAATCGGTCGGTGGTTTTGGGGCAGGAGGGGGTCTTTACCTGGTTTGGGTATTAGGATTACATCTGCAAGTTTGAATGCTTCGGGGAAGCATTGGAGGCGGAAGGAAGCATTGCAGATGGCTGTGAGTGCACAGATAGCTTTTGCGGGGAGGCTTCTTAGTATTTTGTTAGTAATCGCGTCCGGGCCAGGGGCTTTCCTAATGTTTAGGGAATGGATGATTTTTTTGACTTCATCTGGAGAAGTGGGGGTTATGGGGGGGCCTGTAGGGGGTTGAGAGGTGAGAGATTCGACGTGAGCGTCGATCCGGGACACCATATCGGGGTCGCTGGCGGGGTTTGGGGTGAATTGCTTTTCCAAGCTATCTGCGAAAATTTCTGCTTTATCTGCAGCAGAGTACACTGGGCCGTTTGGGCCTTGAAGGGGGGTGGCGTAATTTTTTGGTTTGCGCATAGACTTGGATACTTTCCAGTATGCGCTTGGGTCATCGCTTAGGGACGAGACGAAGTTGTGCCATCTTTCGTTGCGAAGTGAGCTGAGGGCATTTTTTACCTCATATGAGAGCCTGTTTGCCCGGTATTTATCTAACGGGTCGCCGTAGCGTTGCCAGTTCTTGCGGGCTCTGTTTTTTTCCCTAATAAGATCTTTGATCTCTTCGGGTAGGTCGGGTCTTTTGGAGTCTATTGGGACGGTGGTGGTGGCATTTTTCGTTGCTTGCTGGATGGAGGTGGTGAATGCTTCAACGGCTGCGTTTAGTGCTTGAGAATCAGGGATGGACGTGGGGATGGTGATTGTGCTTTCAATGCAACTTGGGAGGAGTTTCCAGGAGATTTGGTCTTTGGTTAGACTAAGTGGGTTGAGCGGGGTTTGGCTATCTGAAATTGATAGTAGAACGGGGTTGTGGTCTGAGGAGAGCTCACTTACTGTTTGGAGAGTGTAGGGGGTGGAGATATCTTTGAAGATGACTATGTCGATGACATCGGGGCGAGAGCCGTTTGTTGGGTACAGCGTGGGAATGTCTGGGGCATCTATGGATATTGGGGCTTTGAGGGAGTAATCGTAAAGGTGGTTGCCTTTGGTATTTGCGCGGCGGCTGTGCCAGGCGCCGTGTTTGGCGTTGAGGTCACCTGCAATGATGGTGGGAATATTCTCTTCTAGGAGTTTATTTAAATCCTCGGGGATGAGGCGTTTGTTGGGGGGGCTGTAGGCTGAGATGAATTTTACTGGCCCGGAGTTGATTGTGTTGACGACGAGAGCTGTAGTCTCGATATTTGTTAGGGAGGGGGAGTTAGAAAGGCAGTGGTCAAGGGAGTACTTGACCAGAATGGTGGTACCTCCTCCGTGGTTGCGGGTTCGGTCAGTCCTGTGAACGATGTAGTTTGGGACGTAGAGTTTGAGATTGGGTTTTAGCCAGGTCTCATTGATCATTAGGATGTCGAGGTTGTATTTTGCTAGGAAGTCTTCGAGTTCACCTCGGTAATCGTGAAGTTTACCGTTAGCGTTCCAAAACGCTGCTTGGATTGAGGAGGGGCGGTAGGTGGCTCGTCTAGCCATATCGGGAGAGGAGGTTATTTATGCGAAGAAGCATTTGCGATGCGTGCTGCATAAATGCTTTCAGTTCTGAGGCCGCGTCTACGAGAGTTGTGAAGCCTGCTGGGGGCTGGGGGGGGGCTTTGTGGCGCGGGGGGATTGAGTAGTTTGCTTGGCGGGTGGGTGTTGGTTTGGGGGTGGGGGGGTTGTCTCCCGTGATGTGGGAAAGTTACGGTTTGGTGCCTGGACGCGTTGCTACCGCGTTGGGATGCATAGCTTGGCACCGGAAATTGTTGGGCCGAATCGGGTATTTGCGCATTAATGGACATCAGGGGGGGGGGTTGCGTGGGGGGGGTTTGTTGACTTTGGGTTACCTCGCTGTAAGAGCGGTGGTTCGATGGCTGGCGAGGGCGCCGGGGATGGGTGGGGCGGGGTTTGGGACGGGCGGGGCAGCCGCCGTAGTTGGCCGTGTGGGGGCCGTCACAGAGAGCGCATTTCGGGGGGGTGTCACGGGGCTTCACGCATTCGACGGTTGCGTGATCTCCTGCGCATTTGACGCATCTGGGCTTGCCAAAGCAGCATGCTGAGCTGTGTCCCAGAGCTTGGCATCTGAAGCACTGTGCTTGGCGGGCGCGTGCTCGTAGTCTTTCTACGGTAACACGTAGATGAAGGATCTCTTTGAGATCCGAAAAGATCTTTTTTCCTGCGTCGTTTCTGGTCAGTGTGACCAGGATTAGGGGGAGAGCCGTGCGGCTAGGGCCCTGCTTTATCCGGTGGGTGGTAATCACCGGGTAATCTACGGATAGCTCGTTTGCCACATCTTGGGCTGACAGGGATTCCGGTATACCCCTGATTACCACTTTCAGTGGTTTATCTTTGGGCAATCGGAATGAGTGATGCTCGATGTTGCGAGCTTGAAGGTATTTTGTGACTCGGTGGTGGTCAAGGGGGATTTTCGTGAATATGTATATGAATTTGCCCTTGTTTTGGGCAGTGAAATCGATGCCCCTGTCTTGGAGCGTCGCTGCGATTTTTGCATAGTCCTCTTTTGTGTGGAGGACTATGGGAGGGACGCGGCCGCGGTAGACCGCTTTGGGGGCTTCGGCTTGCTTGCCGTTGGGTGAGCTGATCGGGGGGGTGGGTTGTGGGGGGGGGGTGGGGGTTGCGGCGCTTGAGCCGTGCGCTTGTTTGGCGGAGACTGAGGAGGCGTGCTAATACGCCTGATTGTGGCTGGAGGTGTTGTATTCCTGTTTAAGACAGGGGAGGTTCTGGGGCTGGGACGGGCGCGCTTGCGCTTCTGATTTGGTTGTTGCCATTCCATGGCAGATGACTCTTCGTCTGTAGACGGGTCAGGGGTGAAGGTGGGGGGGGGTGCGTCCACCTTCTTCGATGGAGGAGACAGAACGGGCTTCCGAGGTGCTTCTATCTCGGTTAGGGCGGTGCTGGGGAGTGGCTGTTTGTGAGGTGTGGGGGGATGAGGGGGAGGGGGATTTGTTCGAAATTGTTTGGAGGCTGATAGTGCCGGAGCGGAAGCCGTCCTTTAATAGTATAACAACGTAGGCCATTTCAGCCTCGCTTAGTGGACGATCCATCCTGTCTCGGATGAACGTTTCCACGTTTGGAGAGTATTTGAGCGGTTGTGTCGCGAAGCCACTTGAAGTTGATGGTTGGGGGGAGGGAGAGTTTCGTGGCGTGTTTTCAGACATGGTGGGTGCTTATTTGCGTTGGGCGGGGTGAGTTTGGTGGGGTTGGGGGGGTTAGGGGGGGGTTGAGGGGGGTTGGGGGTTGTTCTGTGATAGCACACTAGTACTCAACCGAGCGCGCGCACGGACACGTTGTCGCACTGACTCGCAGCCGTATGACTATGCGAGTGTCCGAATATCAGTATTCGAACACTTGAGATGCAAATTTGAAGATATAATGGTGTGCAAACACACTAGAACATCTGCAAATCCACAACTCCTGTGCACTCACACAGCCGCGCAGACGCGCTTGGCGCAGCCGTGCCGCAGTCGGATGCGTAGGAGCAGGCGTTCACTAGGTAATATAAATAAAATAATAATATAAGTAAAATCCTTAAAGAGAGGTTGGCTGTTTTGAACGGGGAGAGAGGTGGTTTGTTTTGAACGTTATGGGTACCTCTTGGGCAGGAGGTATGTACTCGTGGAGGCTGTGGAATGCGGGGCTTTTACCTGGGCATCGGTACACGTGCACTGGTGGTTGCGGCCGGCGCCGAGGGCCGGCTAGACAATAGGGGAGAAGTGGGTTCGTGGAATTCGGTTAATGGTCGTTGACGGTGGGGCCGTACTAGGGGTTTGCGAGTTGGAATTTTTACAACGGTGAGAGTAAAGACACAATGATTTAGAGCAAGTACTGAACTCTGCTGGACAAAAAGACAAAGAGAAAGCAAGTGCGGAGACTCACCGGGGCAGGGCGTGTTGCGGAGACCTTGATGGCGGGCTTGTTCGACCAGATGCGACCAATTATCAAAAAAAAAACTCGTACACTGCTTGACAACCGACTATAACGAGTTCGTTGTGTCCATTTCACTTTTGCCTTTGCGAGTGTACCCTGTGGTACAAAAAACTCTGACAAGAGTTAAAAAATACCCACAGTATGCTGGTGATGTCACTATGTTAGTCACTTTGTGGATAAGTGTAGGGGTAATGATATAATAATTGAAAGGAAATTAAAATAGGGGGGAATAAAATGTTTTGAATTAGGATCTATATAACTATTGTATAAAAATATTAAGAATAGTAAAATAACAATGTAATTAGAATATAGGATATAAAATATAAAGTATAAGATAAAAATATAAATAAGCTATAATATAATACTATATTATAGCTTATTTATAATAGTATTATGGTAATGTAAAAAGAAAGATAGAATATAATATGTGATGGAATAAACTAATAATATAAATATAACAAAGTCATTATAATTGTTTCGGAATGGAATGCAATGTCTGGGCAGGTAACACTTTCACTTCACTCGAACGCGCGGCACTTTCGCGAAATGTGCGAGCGAGCAAGTCGGCGGAGTGGATCGGAATGGCGATGTAAACGTGATGACAAAGTACTTTTCGGCGCGGGGCCGAGCGCCTGAGGGTCGGCCGACGGTAATTAGTGGCGGCGGTACGGGGCGGTGTGCACTTTCTAAAAGCTTTCACTTTTCCCTGGAATGCGCGCACTTCCGCACAAGGGTGCGAGTAAGACGGCGGAGCGGGTTGGAACAGTGGTGAGAGCGCGGCGGGTTTGCACTTTTCGGCGCGGTGCCGACTGGCTGTGGGGTAGCTCGTCGCACGCGGGCGGCGCGGGGCAGGGGTGCGGCAGGCGGCGGACGGAACAACGGTATCGCGGCGCGGCACTTTCGCAAAAGGGGCGGATTATGCAGCGGAGCGGGTCGGATTTACACTTCGTGCCACTAGTATGGCACTTTCGGTGAGGTGCGACACTGTTGAGAGCACTGGCGCAGGGCCGGGCAGTGTGAATCGATAGGTGTTGCTCGAGCTGAGGTCAGCGAGCGACCGTTGCTAATAAATTTATATTCATAGTACTGCTCTATTGCATTATTCTTTGCAATTTTAGAGCGCAGTACTTCGTCATTTAAATTTTTCTTCTTGGTTTTGAGCCTCGAATTAACCGGAGTCCTCAACGAAGTTGGTGTCCATGCCTTCCACTTTGAGGAAGTATCCTCCGTGTGGACTACCTCAACCAAGTCCACTTGGCTGAGACCCTCTACAGGTTGTGGATGCAGCTCCTCTGCGGGCATGGACTCAATTTTATTACTATATCAGCAGTACCGCTGGCGGCTGGTATGCATTCCGGGACTGCTGGTGACGGTTGGATAGTATCACTATCAAAAGTGTTGGCTAAGCCAAAACAGCTTAGTTTTGTCATTGATATTACCTTATCTAGTATTGTGTCTTCTTCCACCGTTGAAGCCGTTGAATAGTTAAAGTTAAAAGTGTATGTTAAGAGAGAAGTCTGGAATTAGATATTCTCTGCCTACTCCCGAATAGTTAATTTAATGGTTAAATCAAAAACTTTAAATTAATATTTAACACTAATAAAACTATATATATATATATAGTGTGATGTTCTTGCGTGCGTAGGCAATATAACTCGGCCTACGCACTTGGGAATAATCCGGTTCTTCTAGTAATACGCGTTACGTAGGTAATAACATTTATTGGAGACACTACTTTATAATACAATATGTACAACTGATTCGGACCCCGGTGAATCTTATTTTAGTATCGTTGTTTCCTTTTTTGCCTAGTCTTTGAAGTCTATCTATTTCGCCTTTTTCTAGTTCCACGTCTAATTCTTTTATTGTTGATGTGACGAGAGTAATCAGGTCTTCGTGGTTCTCTGCATTTGGTTCTGCAAGCCCATGAATTATGACATTTTTCCTTTTACTGTTCGCCTCGAGATTTATTATCTTGTGGTTTCAATTTATTGACTTCAATTTTCAGGTTTTGATTCTCCTCAATTATTGGTTTTATTTTATCTTCCACTTTTTGAAGGATAGCCACTGTGACATTTTCTGTTATGACATTTGTTTGTATTTTTAATTGTTCTGTCATTTTCGCAAGTAGCAGTGACATCTCGGGTGACAACTCGGAAGACATCATTAGGAGAAACGGAACGCAATTTCCTTTTAAATGTTTCTGAACGAGCTACTTGTTTTCTTAGGTTGGTAGTAGCTACACGGTAGATTTATCAACTTACTGTCTATGGTTTTGCTTGTATTTTGACATGTAACCTCAAATTATGTGCCTAGTTATATTACGAGTTTTTATCACCTTTTCACTGTTTTTATGATGTTATTTTATAGTCTTTCGACACACACACCCACAGGTTACACTTAGATCGGCACCTTTTTGCACCACGGTTGTTATTTTGCACTGTTTTTATTTTGCACTGTTTTTGTTTTAATTGCGAGAGCGTTTATCAACACTTGTGACGTGAACTAGCACCGGAAATCAATCCTCAAGTTTCCTCACTCCCAAATTGTTCACTTCTTTTGTTTGTCTGAAAGATAAAAATAGAACAAAAAATAAACAAAATCCAATTTTCAAAATATCAAGCTTATTAACATTAATAACAGTGAATGTAAACGTTGTTTTTATAACATAAACTCAACTTTAAAATAAGATATTAAGTAACAAACAAAGCATTGTACGTTAGTTTGCGGAATTTCATAATCAAATAATAATACTTACATTCATTTTAAATTTTCACGTACTCAAAAATCCAACTATAATAAAAATCCAATGATGCGTCTCGGGCGTGCACGTGCGAGTGAGAAATTGTAGGTTATGTTTATAGAAGTTACGTTTCGTCTCCATAGAAAAGAGATATAATTCGCCTTTGACAGCTCTAAAATCATAGACAATAGCAGTACGATATCGCAATACTTACGGATGGTAAAAAAAGTTTTATAAGGCTCGGTTGCGCCAGCAGAAGTAAATTTGGTTCCAGTAATATTGACCCGAGTAACTTTTTTTACCCGTTACCTGAGAGTAAACTCGATTTTGGGTTGCACAATCGTCTTTTTTACCTCGGTTAAACCAAGAGTTAGGCTAATAGGGTGCCAAGCGGAATAAACCACAAATACCGCATATGTCTATGGAATTTGATTTATTTAAGTTTTTTACCACTGGCAACCTACCTACTTTTGCGGTTTAAAATAGTTCAAACAACAAACGTCAAACTCCTCAAACCGCCAAACGGCTTTGATTTTAGATTTCCTGAGTTTTTAACGTGCAATCATGTCTCAACTTTCTGGGTAAGCAAAATGTATATGCTATATGTGTTCTTATTATTATTCGCAGTATTTCGGCATTGATCTTGAGAAATTTCGTGTCTGTTTTAGTTCTACAACAGTGCGCTCGACAAATTTTACATACGAAGAAACACAGAGGCTGAAAATGCTGATCGACGAATTCGCCCCTATTTTATTGGATAAACGAACGGATCATTCAAGTATTTCTCAGAAGGAGAAGGTTTGGATCGAGTTATCCAATAGATTCAATGCTGGGGGTACGAATTTTAGGTCGGTCAAAAAACTTCGATTAAAATTCGATAATATGAAAAAGGCGGCAAAAAAGGTCAGTATTTTAAAAATAAACGAATTGGTTCATTTTGTTATACATTCAACATACTTCTTCGATTATAAAATGAATATTGTACCGTTTTAGGAGACTTGTCGAGAAAAAAGAGGCCGACAAGCAACTGGTGGTGGTCCGCCTCCTTCAAGACCTTCTGAAATAACAGAATGGCTTGTTGGATTAATGCCAACACCCATTCTGGGATTTGCACCAGTTTTTGATAATGACGTCGGACTCAATGGTTGGTTTTGATGTATGCTATTATTACCACTTCATTATGATAGATGCAAAAAAGACACAAAATATTGTTATTATTTCAGGAACTTCAATCTCAGCAGGAAATGTGTTGGATGCCGTCGTAGACGATATGACCACTGTGCCAATGGTGGAACAATTGACCGAATCCATGAACCATCTACATCCATGCATGGCGGTCACTCCATCCACATCCACGGCGGAGCATTCGTCCACGATAGTGCATCCATCTACAGTCGTGATGGATGCTACGACACCTCACACCCTGCTGAGGACACCAGTGTCTCAACCTTTGCGTAATGTGTATTTGTCATTCGTATCAAATAGAAAAAATAGTTCAAATACAAATTTTCATAATAACAAGTGTATTGGGATTTTCAGGATCAGGAAATATAGGCTCAAATAGGAGGGAGACAGCGACGCCTCAAGACACAAGGAAGAGGATGTGCGAGCTATCTTCCTCCAAAAGCATCTTAACAAAGATTAAAATAGAGAGGGAGCGACTCTTGCTCAAGTGTGCTGAGGACGAGCATGCCGGTCATTTGGCTACGACGGCTCTTATTCAGGAGCACTTGCGGGAGAAGCATGCCGGTGATTTGGCTAGCACGGCCCTTATTCAGGAGCACTTGCAGGAGAAGCACGCCCTCTCTATTTTACATGCTGAACAGACCCACGTCCTGCTGCAGCAGCAACTAAAAGAGAAACATCAATTGTGGATGGAGATGTCAAAAAAAAATTGATCCTTCGTTTGACCATTCAAAATTTATTATTTTCTGTCTATAAATCTGTATGCTTATACGTTACTCGTATACTGATCACCTCTTTATTAATTAATTGTGTATTGCTTACAGAATGAATATTCTTTGTCATTTTTATCTGCTGCTGTCGTGGGACTTTTGTCACTTGGCTATAAATCTGTATGCTTATACGCTACTCGTATACTGATCACCTTTTTATTAATTAATTTTGTATTGCTTACAGAATGAATATTCTTTGTCATTTTTATCTGCTGCTGTCGTGGGACTTTTGTCACTTGGCTATAAATCTGTATGCTTAT